>CAUZXS010000737.1:12500-20000 GCA_963585895.1 Sepioteuthis lessoniana
TTGAATGAGATTTATGAGAGGCAAAAAAACCCAAAAAAACTCGTGTTTTTACACATTCAAGGTCACATTGATCAGCTAACTTTGAGTCAAGGTTTCCAACTTGAAAATAGTAAGTGTCCTTTGCATAATGACTAAAATGCTGAACGGAGGCCTCAAAATAAGTGAGTTCAAACTCCAGCCTCACTGTTATCAAGGTCACTTTCAGACTAATACCTTTTAGGAAAGGTATGAACCCCCTTATCCCTCTACTATGGGTTGAATAGTATCACTGCTCTTCTTCTACAAGAAAGGCTTGAGTAATAAATAACCGCGGAAGGTTGATATGCCATTAAATAAAAGAAACCAAACCAAACCAAACTAAACTAAACTAAATAAACCTGAAAATTAAAAAAATCTCATTACTTTTTTCACAGACCTTAAACTCTTAGTAAAACTAGAACTTTCATATATATATATTCATATATTCTCCTTTCATTGAAAAAAACATAAAGTTTACATAACTTAAGTGAGAATGTATTAGCAATAAGTGAATTGTTTATTGGTATTTTAAAAATCTTACTCTTCACTATGTGAATTAGTTTTGTTCTTCATAGAGTGATGTGAATATTGAGTGTACAGAAATGGTTTTCAGTTTAACTTATGCTTTCTTGGATTTGTCAGAAGTATTTGAGCCATTCAGTAATCATCATCCATCAGATTTGAATTTTTTCATTTTTTTTTTTTTTAAATCAACATGTTCCTTACCAAAAATGTGTTATAAATGTTTTAAGATGTTGGAACGACTTGATTCCTTGTCTTTTTCCTACAATATACTCCTACTCGACAAACTTACTTCTAACAGTCGATCGTATTACTCATTTTTAACTTTTTACCAATTTAATTTCCTCCTCTAAAAGTTATCTACTTAAATTAAATGTTGATAAGAACCTTTGATATTTTATTTTATCTTTTTTTTATTTTATTTTTGTTTCTATTCAATAACAAAGAAGAAAAAAAATTAAATTTATATTTTGTGGTAAGAAATTGCCAATAAGATTTTTTTTTACCATGGCTCAAATCTTTTTAACAAACAAGAAAACAAATTGGTAGTTTCTTTTCTAAAGTATGCAGTTTGTTTGATTTTTTTCTTCACATCTCCTTCTCCCCCACAGTCTTGTATAAACTGCTGTTTTTGTTTTCCTTTTTTTTTTTTCTTTTTTTTTTTTTCCCTTAATTTGCATTTTAGTTTGTACCACTGCTCCCTTATTTTCCAGCCCCTCCTCCCCCCGGCAAGTCGTCGTCAGCCAGTGGCTAGTGGCTCTTCTCCGTGTGGTGAGGAGGAGGGGGAGCAGGCGCACCACCTCCCCAGCACACACGTGCCTGATGTGGCCACTGAACCAACTTACATGACCACCAATTGCTCCTTATCAAGTGACTCCATTTCAAAGCAAACTGACGATGTAAAAACCGCCGACGAATCGTGGACAATTGTTGAGGTTGAAAATGAGCAAACATCTAGTTCACAGCCAGTTGAGTCACTCAACACAAAAACATTTATCTCGCCAGTAAAGACAATGCCTCATCGAACAAAATCGAACAAACTACCAAAGCCAACTGCAGCGGTTTCTCCGATAAAACGCTCTCCATCTGAATCTAACATTAGAAAACGAAATTCTACCAGAGAAGACGACTCTGTGTTTTGCAATAGCACATCTAGTCGAAACCTGCATGAAACCCACAGTTCTATATCAAGGGAGGCTTACTCTGACGTAAACTTAACCGAAACATATCCTGACATGGACGCCAGTAGTCCTTGTGCAGATTCCAAAGACTCGGAACCATCAATATTCAGAAAAATGAGCTCCAGTCTCAAAGCTATTACCAGCAAGGTGAAAGGCAATTGGCTAGATGTAGCACATGACCCTCGTAAATATAGGCCCCCCAGACGGTTTGGCGATGTGGGGAAGGTTGATGTAATTGATCTAACGAAGGAAAACGAATCATCCTACAAAAGACATATGAGCAGAAGTGAAATATTCAAGGGACTTTTTGTAGGTATGTTGTAAAATATAGTTGAACTTAAAGGTTACTACATTTTTTATGCTTGCTAAAATTTATTCACCGCTTAACTTTCCTCCTTTTTCAGGGTGAGAGCGCCACCTATTGCTTGCCATAGCAAGAATTGCGATAAGTCTAACCACTCTTCTAATCCTAGTCTACTTGTACTAATAGCACTAATGGCCTTAGACTGCATGCAGGCATCTACCCCCACCCCCACTTGGCAGGTGACTGTTTGCTTTCATAGCAGCTGTTGGTAGTCAATGCATGTACCTGCTTTGCCACTGACTATCTTCAATATCTTTTTGTAGTGATTCGATTTTGAGCTGACTGTGATTTTGTCCTCAGATAAGCCACACATAGGCAGCTACATACGACTAACCTAATCTTTTTAATTGTATGTTGGTGACTAGGGACATTCAATACTATTTTCACCCTGCACAGAATATTTATTCAAACACTTGTATTAAATTTAACAGTTTATAATAGCCCTAGCATTACTACAAATGTATTACTTTGATGAGCATAATCAAAGTATGGAAGCCATGTACTTGGTAAACTGTCAACTTTTTCTTTTCTTTTTTTTTTAATGTCTTACATGGATTTCTGGGAAAAGATTGAAGAACAATTCTATAAATAGAGAGAAAGAAGAACCAAATAATATTTTGATACAGATTTTGCTTCTAAATAACAACAACAACAACAACCGAAAAAATATTTTTCCTTACTGAAGTGGACATTACACCTGAAGATCAGAGAATATACTGGGCGAAACATTGAACAACAAAAACTCAAGTTCAATTGTCCAAATAATTTTTTAAAATCCTGTTAATAGCTAAGTTTCTCTTGTTTAATAGCTGCAGTGTGTCTGGTATCAAAAGTTTAGGGTGTTGTTTACAGTTCAAGGAAAATTTTATAATTTTGCCAGAAAATTAGATCAAAAGCTGAAGTTTTGGGTTATTGAATTTGATTAGTGTGTTTCGTTAACAATTAACCACAAAAAGACGCTTAACTTCAGTACAGCAAAATTCTACAAGGGAAATAATTCAAAATGGTAAAATTATCTCCCTTACATTTTTTAAAGTGGTGTAATGGAAAAGGACACAGCTAACCGCCTTCAAATCCTGGACGAGGCTGTTTACATTTCCCATAGCGCACTATCCTTGGGAAAGCTATGAATCCAACTATTTTCCCTCCTGCTATGGATAAATTGTAGAGTAGACTGGGTTCTTTAGTCTTGGTAGGGAAGCCTGTCTAGTAGAAGGAAAACTCTGAATTCAAATATTAAAACTCCACTTAAAAATCAACCTTGTGTCACATCCTTGGGTAAATACATACATTTATTTTAATTTAGCTGAAATCTTGAAACTTTAAATAAATCAGCTTCATAAGATTTTGTGAACATTTTAAACTTGCTGCTCAGCAGATAGATTTAGATAAATATCTCTTTGAGTGATTTATTTTCTCTACTTCAAATTAGTAATTCATTACTCAAAGAGCAGCTTAATGTTACTACACTAGCCTGTTTGAATAAGTCTTGAGGTGCTGGTCAGTGTTGAGACTTTATCCAACTTTGCTTGATTTTATCTGTATGGATCACTTTTTGGCAGTGCCAGACCCTCCAGTTTATATTTCTACACAAAAGAAGCATGTTAGCTTTGTGTCGTTCATTTATTCACATTTTAATATGATAATTAGATTTTTTTTTAAAGTCGCTAGTTTAATAGATATGTATGCTTTTTAATTTTTATTTTTTTCTAACTGAGTAACACTCATTAGTTTATACCTTGATGTAATCTTGCTTTCTTTTGCTACAATAGTTCAACTTTAGATGGAACAAATTTAGGTTTTTTCAAAGTATTACAGAGTGGTAATAGTTGTTCTATGTTTGGCTTGTCAATGATGATGATAGTGATGATGATGATGATGTGGTGGTGGTGCTGCTGCTGCTGCTGCTGGTGGTGGTGATAATGATGATGGGTTGTAGATGTTTAGATTTGACTAATCCAGGGTTTGACCATGATGGCTTTCATTAATGCCTTGCTTGATTTTTTACTTGATTCTAGATAGATGCCGCTTCTCCCAGTCCCAGCCCAAAACAAAAGAAACAGCACCCGCACCCAGAGCTGAAGCGGACAAAGTCGCAGGCGGCTACCCGCAAAATTCAGAAGGCTCAAAGCAACGCATCATTGGAGGATAATAATGGAGGAGGTGCTACTACTACTGCTACTACTACTACTCCTAACACCTTAATATTACTACTATTACTACTTTCCTTCTAGTACCACTGCTACTGGCTGCTGCTTTCCTACTTCTACAACAACTACAGTTCTTTTTTTTTTTTTTTTTTTTTTTTTTTCAGTAGGGAATCCTTTTTGGAAATAACCTAGTAGTTTTGCAAACCTGACTGACCCCAGGATTATTTACGAATGTGCCAAATTTGTTTTATGGAACTGATTGGTAAAATGGAAATTTTTAGATTTATTATATTCTAAACACTAATTTTTCATGCAACATGAATCTTTATTTTTTATTTTTTCTATTTGGTCCATATATGTATATGTCCTGCAACACACGTATGCATGGTTCAGTGCACCTCTTTTAATATTTTCATATCACCCTATAAAGACTTGTTTATTTGGGGCTTCTTTTTTTTTTTCTTTTTTTTTTTTTTCTTTTGTAACCCCCCTCCCTCCTGTCATTAAAAAAAAAAGTCTTGGCATTTTATCTGGAAGTAAGCATTGATACATACATCTTTTGATGAATACATAATTATTTGATTTCCTAATTCAACAAATGACTTTAGTTAAATGTTGGCAAATTATGTCTCAATTACTTTTTTTCTTTTCTTTTTCTTTCAATTTAATACTGTCAGTTTCTTTTTTATTTGATTTTATTTTTTATTGTTTTACCAATCAGTATCCAAAGAGCAAAGAAAGGTAGCAATTCAATACCAGCTGTTTTTGCATCTGTTTTTTCCTGGCTGCCATTGCTGACCCCTTTAAAGCTAGAGTCTGCTCAAGGCAGACACCAACAACAGCATCCTCATCAATCTCTCAGTGAAGTGATTCTTAAAGAACTGGGGCAATTTTTACCAAGATATTTTATATATGCTTTTTTTTTTTTTTTAATAAACTAATTTGCAGATCTACCTATTAGGAAATTATTTGAGGCTGTAAAAAAATCAAATGTATTTATCACAATTGTTTGTTGACATTTCTGGAATTTAAAAGAAAACAAACTTTTTTCTTAAAAGAATTTAATCAAATTGTAAAAGTGAATATCTACCACATCAACTTAAAAGATGCCAGTCAATCAATTTAGATTTTTTTATACCTTCAATTTACCAATTGACTAATTAGCTTCTGTTATGCTTAATAAAAATTCCTTATTTAGAGAAAAAAATGCAATGAATATATATATATATATATAATTTACTACTAAGATTATTCTAAATCAGAAAAATATATTGCTTGCTGAACAGGAATTCAGTTCAATATCTTTATAAAATAAGGGAAAAAAAAAACTTGAGTTTCACATGCCTGATCTTCAGGTGAGCTAGTATCCATATATCTGCAGATGTGGGTACAAACTCCCTTAAAAGTCAAGCATGTAAAACTTAGTCATTTGTTTTTTCCCTGTTTTATCTTTGAAATAATGTATGTGTATCAAGCAACTTGTGCAGCTGTGAGTTGTCTTGAACTTTTTATGCCACTAGGTTTTGGCTGTCCATGTTAAGATGGCCGGTGAATAGTTAAATATGTATTATTCTACATGTGCACCCAATCAAGTTTGTGGGGGTGGGGTGGGAGAAGTTAATTTTCATGTAATTCTTTTCTTTGTTTTCCTTTTTTTTTATCTTAAACTCACCACTATTTTTTTTTATATTTTGAAAAACAAAAAAAAACTATTTTACATTTTAATAGTATGTTTACTTTTACATTCTAACTTAATGTAGAATGATCCCCCATTTCTTGAACAAGTATTAAAAAGGGACTGCACACTCACACGCTCCAGAAGTAAAGAAAAAAATTAAAATAATTCAGTCTGTGATCATTTGGCTTTTCTAACACTAACTTTTCTTGCAATGGGTGATTATTCGACATTGAATGAAAATGTAAAAGTGAACCCATCTCTCCCATAAAATGTAAAATAATTCTTGCGTGTCTTGTTTGTTTTTTTTTTTGCTTTTTTTTAATAAATATTTGCAGTGAGTTTGAGGATATAATTAGTTTGAATCACAAAAAAAATGCTTGAAATTTCTTTGCTTTTTTTTTTTTTAATGATAAACTTGAACTGGTGCACATGTAGAATTTTACCATTAAATATGCTAAAATTCTTAATCAAATTCTTTAAATGTAGATATTGAAGAACATCATTTGAATGTCAGATTATAGCAATATTATCAATTAAGAATTCTAAATTTTGTACAACACATGATTTACCTGCAAAATCTCATATTAGACCCTAAGTACAATACATAGTTCAAAGAAATCTTTTCACATTTTTAACGAGGAATTCTCTTCTAAACAATTGACTATGAAAACTAGAATTTAAATTACTGTATATACTTATATATATTTTATGTTTAGGTTAACTTGGATTTATAGTCACAAAATTGTTCATTTATAGAATTACTATTTGAAGCCCTCAGTTACTCCTTGTCCTTTCCATTATATTTGAATTTTTACCTTACAAAATTATTATTTATGTGTTGATTGAGACTAATTTTTGGCCTAAAAAATAGATCTTCAATATTCAACTAATACACAAGTATGTGTGGAAATTACAATATTTTTTTCAAGACTCTTAGATTATAGAAAATAATCTGGTAACCAGCTTTGCTATTTTTTAGAATTACATCAACTCCTAAATCTTGAATATTTTTAGAGTGTGTAATGATAATCTGAAATTGTATTTTTTTATTTATTTATATTCTTTATTTTTCATTGCTGATTCTTAAATATTGTTTTTAATTAAGCATTTCATTGTGTATGACTAGAATGATTATTATATCAATATTGCAAAGTACTCTCTTATTTTAATATAAGTATTTACTAAGCCTGGCTTAGTCTGGTACAAGTGTGTTGGAGCACCCAGTGCGGATCATTCACTGCAGTAGTAAAAGTTTACAAGATCAGTACATCAACTGATATCCCCATCATTAGCTTATCATCCCCAAACTATTTTTATTGTAAATAGTGTGGTAACAATCGAAAAAAGATTCGTATTTTTTTTTTGCATTAAATAACTAATGAAGGTTGATATACCATCAAATATAGAAACCAAAACCAAGACTTGTTTCTTTTTCTAATAAACTTAAATAAAATAAAAAATAAATGAATCTTGATAGTTTATAAAACCTAATAAAGAAATACTCAGTAAAACATTGAAGCAGTTGAAATAAATTCATTTTTTTAACAGAGATGACTAAACATGTTTGGCATTAAATGCTAGAGGTTA
>CAUZXS010000738.1:0-176526 GCA_963585895.1 Sepioteuthis lessoniana
CATATCTACATAGACATATATATATATATACACATTTATATATATATATATATATATACATACACATATATAAATATATATACATTGACACATATATGTACTCATATATATATATACATATATATACACACATATATATTCATATATATATACACATATATGTAGATATATATACATATATATAGATACATACATATATATATATATGTTTGAATAATCAGGTTTGATTAAATACGTTTGAATCCTTGTTATTTTGAAATTTTTTCTTTTGTCTTTCAAGAGTCCTTTTGTTTTTTTTATGCTAAAATCCCTAAATTTGTGAATGGTTTCTCCAAAGAAGCTATTTGTTGCATACCCTGTACATTCAGTTCCTATCAAAACCATTATCATGGTAATGCGTATGTTTATTCATAAATTAAAGCAGAATATAATCTAAGCTAAATTATTATTCTCTTTCAAGGTGATGTTAAGCAATAGTGGTAGTTTATTTTTAAATATTTCTATTACATGATGTAGAATAAAATTTCTTTCATCTTTTGTTATATGGACGGTTCTATCTATTTTAGACATTCTAAAATATGACTAGAATCGAAGTTAATTCTGTTAATTGTCGGTTGTCTAAACTTTATATAAGAAGTTATATATAAAGCTTTGAGGATTTAAAATTTTTTAACATTTCATGTATGGACTTTTTTTTTTATTATTAACTAAAATATTTCTATATTTTGCATTGAGACAATTATGTTTTCTTAAATGTCGACATATGGAACTAGAATCTGAAAAATGTAGAGTGAGCCTCCCTGATAATTTTGTTGTGGTATAACCAATGTAACTTATTGTTTTTTTTATTGTCGGAGATGCAGTCTCCTAATGGACATTTAAATTGATAAATAACATTGTTTTATTTTTCCATTATCTTTGTGAGAGGGAAAGAATTTTTTTTAGCAACTAAATTCAATGTTTTAAGTTTTTTATAGTAAATTATAAATTTCATTTTACTATTATTGTCTGTCGAGGATATATATCTTTGTGTTATGTTTTTAAGTATTTTTTCATCTAATCTAAGATTTGGATGCATTTGATTATAATAAAATAAATTAATATGATTATAATTATTTCATGTAACAACATTTATCATTTATTTTATTCTAATTGTTAATTATTATTTTAATTTATTTATTTACTAAGTATTTTGGAAATTCATTGTTAATAAGGATTTGTTTGATATTTTCTTAATTCATTATAAAACATTTTATTGGATGAAGAAATTTGTTTTGCACAGTTTAACAGATTTTTTAAGATAGCTATTTTGTATCAGTGTGGGCATTCACTTTTATAATTTAGAATACATGAATTTATTACTGGTATTTTTTTATATACAGAAATTTTAAAATCATTATTGTTTACATCAGTTTGCACACCAAGAACAGGAATTCTTTTATTTACATTTAGTTCATAAATAAATATAAGGACAGAGTTATTTTGGAATGTTTCTTGTAATTTTTAAATTTATTCAGTATTATTTGCTAGAATAAAGATATCAACATAGTGAACATGAATACATGGTTTTTTTATGTCATTGAATTATTTTCTAGATTAGACATGTAAAAATTACTAAATGTCAGACCTAAAAGTGAAACCATAGAAATACCATCAATTTGCATATATATTTCACCATTGTGGTTATAAAAAGGAACCTTAGTTGTACAGGTTAATAATAATTTGCTGAGGATATTAGGATTAATTTTAAGAACGGGGGGGGGGAGGGTTGTTACATATATACAATTTATAATGATATCAATTGTTTCCTTGTCCGGTAGATTTGTGAATAATCCTTCTACATCAAGGGATGCAATAGTTTTCTTGTTAGGTTTTTGTGTTTGTAGTATTTATATCAGGTCATGTGTGGATTTTATACAATATTTAGTGGATAGATAAAGAAAAATACTAGTTGCTAAAATTAATTGCTAATTTAGTGAATAGTAAAAAAAAACTGAATCAAGTAACATTGATACAAATTGTTTCGAAAGCACACTTGGTCACTCATGAATTACAAGGAACTGTTATGTCTTCAACAAACAAAGTAGCTGGTACTTACAACTGAAAAAGGGGTGTTGTATGAATGGAAAAAAAGATTTGGAAGAGTCTCTTAGGTGAAAAATATCTCTTGGGAAAACCTGTTCACTTTTCCATCAAGAATACAGCGAATAATGCAGACACATAAGAATTCATTCAGCAATTCTTTCAGCACTTGTATAGGACAGCAAATTCAATTATACACCTCATGGTCTGAGTCAAGACAGTCAAAATTTCAGATATAGGTGACAGCACATTTCTCAAAGAATAATACAGCTCAGCAGAGTAGTTCTGGAACACCTTGTGGTCAAAGTCGAGACAGCACAAATTCACAGATATAGATAACAGCATAAGAGGTCCAGCACAGCAGCAAAATTCTCTGAGGGATTTACTCCCTATTTACTATTTTCCCTTAACTGTAGGGAAAATCAAGGTTTAGAAATCAGAGCATCCTGCGAAAATTCACAGGACTACAAAAATGACGTCTTCATTCCTTAATGGCTTCTGCCAAAAAGGATAATTCTCTCAGCAGGTGGTGTCAGTTCCAAAAAATCCTGTCATTTCCTTCTGGTGGTGACAACCATAAAAGTCCCTTCCAAGAAGATGTCCCCATTACAATAAAATAATTCCAACAAACATGCTTAAATGAAAGACTGCTACCCAACAACACATATTTTAAAATACATGATCCTGCAGCTTACCATGATACTGACACCCGCTGAAGTCTTGAAAAAAGACAAATTAAGTACAATAAAGAAAAAATAACACCCTAAATACTGAAGCACATAATGTTCGTAACAAATTAAAAAATTCTCTCTTAACTCAATTATTACAAACTGTAGAATACAAACTGTCATACATTATTGAAAAAAATCACAATCAACATAAACTGAAAATACAAAGGAAACTTAACAACTTCTATAATGGCCCCATTCTATTTCCGAATAATGATGATAAATTTGTAAACCTCTCCGATCACAAACTGACACAACCACAGAAGGAATTCCTCAACTTGGGTCCAACCTGTCATCTTTTTAATGGATTCAAACATTTACAAAATAAACTGAAATCAAAACAAACTAAAACTCCAAGAACAAAACTTGGTCAAAACTAAACCCCAATTACGTGACCTTTTAAAAGCTGAAGCAACTAAAAATAGATCCAACAATAAACACAAGTATTCCACTATTCTAACCTGACAACTAAAAAATGCTGCCAAACAATTACATAAACATCCGGACATCATTATAAAAAAAGCTGATCAAACCAATATTTATATCATACTTAATAAATCTGATTACCATTCTAAACTCAACGATAAAAACAAATTTACAAAATTGAATCATAATCCAACTAACCAACTCAAGTTTAGAATTAACAAACTCATTAGTACTAATAATGCTGACCTTCACAATATAAAATAAAAATAATTGGCAATTACAAACCCGGATACATCGACGGAATTGTTAAGATACATAAACCTGAACTTCAACCAAAAATTTCACTGGTAACAACACCTACCAACTAACTTACAAAAACTATTAACGACCTAATTACACCATACCTTTCCTATAATTATAGCATTAAATTTACAAAAGAACTTATCGAAATCTTTAAAACCCATAAACCAAATAAAAGAATAATATCCACTCTAGACGTGGAAAATTTATTTACAAATGTTCCAGTTCTAGAAACAATCAATATAATTATAAATAATATTTACTACCATCCAACGCTCCCTCCACTCAAAATCAACTCTAATACTTTATACAAAATACTTTTACTTTGCACTACGATCCCCATGGAAATATATTCATCCAAAAAGATGAAATTGCGATGGGGTCAGTTTTGGGACTCATTTTCAGTAACTTTTACTTGTCAACACTTGAAAATAAGGTTTTTAATACCATCAATAAACCTAATATTTATTTAGGTACGCTGACGACATACTCCTTTTCACTAATAGCACTGATGAAATTAACACAATACAAGAGACCTTTCAAAATAATTCCGTTCTTAATTTCACACAAGGAATCAATAACAACAATAAAATTCCATGTACTAATAGACACAACCAATATTGACCGATTTACCACTATATAAACAAGCTCTGGAGTAGCGCCCTCCCCGACACCTTGGTGTAGTAGCTATTGAAAAGGGAGCCTTTGGGTCACCCTCGACTAAGGTCACCAACTTTACTTATATATAGATATATTCACACATTATGTACATATATATATATACACACACATATATATATCTATATAGTATGTATATATATATATAGACATTATATATACATGCATGTATACATATTTAATATATATATATATAAATATATATGTATATATACACACACATATATACACATTTTATATATATATATATAAATATATATGTATATATACACATAGTGGACAAATTCACCTTCCTAGGAAGTAGCGTCTCATCAACAGAAAACGACATCGACACACGGCTGACGAAAGCATGGACGGCTATAGATAGGCTCTCAATAATATGGAAATCAGACCTGACAGATGAAATGAAGCGCAGTTTATTCCAGGCAGTGGTTGTATCGATACTGCTATATGGATGCACTACATGGACGCTAACCAAACGGCTGGAGAAGAAACTTGAAGGCAACTACACAAGAATGTTGAGAGCAATATTGAACAAGTCCTGGCGACAACACCCCACGAGACGCCAACTGTACGGCCACCTGCCTCCCATCACGAAAACTATACAGGTCAGACGAGCCAGACACGCCGGACACTGCTGGAGAAGCAAAGACGAGCTCGTAAGTGACGTACTACTATGGACCCCCACATATGGCCAAGCAAAAGCAGGACGACCAGCCCGAACTTACATACAGCAGCTATGTGAGGACACAGGATGTAACCCAGAAGACCTGCCGGAGGCGATGAACGATAGGGAAAAGTGGCGAGAGATGGTCAAGGATATCTGTGCTGGTGGCACGACATGATGATGATGATGATATATAAATATATATGTATATATACTCACATACATACACATTTTATATATATATATATATATATATATATATATATATATATATATATATATATATACACATAAAATGTGTATGTGTAAATATATGTGTGCGTCTTCTATATATATATATATATATTCAACACTATATATTTTATATATCAATTTAACAATAAACTGGGTTCTGGGTATATATATATATGTAAAATGGGGTGTATCTATACTCATACACACACTCACTCACTCTCTCTCTATTTGTGTGCGTGTGTGTGTATATATATATATATATATATATATGTAATGGGTTATATCAGTGTGCATACAATATATATTTAAATAATGTGATTATATCTATATAGCTATGACAAATTCTGAAAAGTAGAAGCCTGAATAATAATCTAGATTTTAACCTTCTTAGATAACCACATCCCAGTCAAATGTACCCAACAAAAGTAAAAATTATTCCAAGACCTTTATGAAATAGTCTTAATGAAAAATTTCTCCATTTCAAATGTATATTACCTTTTTTATGAAAGTTTTAAAAATATACTAATAATTTGGAACAAAGTTATTTTGTAAATTTTATATTTTGTTTTAATAAGATACTATTTACCAACCCCTCCGCTCGGGCAGGATATGACACAAGGTCAATTTTTAAGCGGAGTTTAACAGGTTTGAATTCAGAGTTTTCCTTCTCCTAGACTAGTTGCCTCAACAAGGCTGAAGAACCTAGTCCGTCCTACTATTTACCCATAGCTGGAGGGAGAATAAGGGGGTTCATACCTTTCCCAAGGGTATTTGCCCGAAAGTGAACATAATAGCGCGACTGGAGTACGAACTCGCGTACTACGATTCCGCAGTTCATCGCTTTAACCATTACACCACGAGGTGTTTTAATAAGATAATTTATTCTAATATGATACAAATTGATAATTCCTTTTTATCATAAATCATTTATTTTGATACAGTTTAACATAATTATTTATTTTCATATCATATATCCTTACTTTAATTGTTTTCAATTAAACACACACACACACACACACACACACACAAATTATGACACTTTCTTTTTACATATTTTGGCACAAGTAATCCTTACAGAATAATTTATGCAGTATTTTTATCTAACATTTAGTTGCCACACATCTCTCTCCTTAAGTTAATACAAAGATTGTGTGTTTTTCTATCTTGTGTTTTTTTAATTCATGACTTCTAAAGAACATTAGAAGTAAGTGACTCTAACTAATGTTTTGGGAATTTGAAACATGACTGCAAAATTCAAATACTTCCTTTTTCTCTCCAAAGTATTATACTTTAAATATACAATATTGATAATCTATATTGCAATAACCGGACATTGGCCTAGCGGTTAGAGTGTTCGCCAATAGCCCGGGAGACCTGGGTTCGATCCCAGATCGAGTCATACCAAAGACTCAAAAAATGGTACTTGATGCTTCCTTGCTATATATGTTTAGATAATGTAGCATTGTTGGTGCATTTTCTATTGCTAAAGCTGAGGTTATGTTACACCATCTATTTTTCCAATCCAGTTCAATGACACCAATATCCGTTCTGACAATGACCTTATATATCAGATTATTGACCAAACAATTACCCTTTGAAGGGCATCTTATTATATTTCTGTAGTTGCATCTGTCATTCTGGTTATTATCTTTTTCATTTAATATTTTACAATTATGCTAGCTAATGATTTTTTTTAAATATTGTTAAATACTAATAACTCATTTAAAGATTATTTTTGTTAAATGATTTTTGTAGATTTTTTCAAGAGTTTTCTAATTAGAAAAATATTCTCCCCATGTCTGTTTTAACAGTTTTGCTGTAGGAGATTAAACCATATCATAATACTGTTTTTCATGCATTTTTGTTATTTTTATTGTTTAATTCAGTTTGGAATATAACCTACTATATTTCAAAGCTGTTTTGTATTCCTTTTTAGAGTTATTAAAATTTTTCAGCAAAGCTAAAATGGAATATGAAACTGCAGGTTTTTCAAATAAAATTTTGGTAACTTTAAAGTATCATCACTGAAAGACAAAGGTATTGAATGAGAGGATATGAGTTCAAATCCTGCTTGGCACTTTATTTCTACCTCATATAGTTTGATTTATTTGATGAACAATTGATTAGGTAAAAACATCTACAAAATTAGGGAAATTTGTTCAGAAGCTTTTATTCATTACATTTTCAAGTGAATGTCATCCACCATAACATACTGAAGAGGCTTTATGTGGAAAAAAACCCTAAATAGCATATTGATATCACCCTATATATCATGCAAGATAGCTGGTTTTGAAACTCTATTGAAGAAATATAAACAATTTTAGATCATTATTTACTATCTATGTGCATTAAAATTATGAAGTACTGCTCAAACATTTGGCTAATTCGACTACAGAAAAAACAAAACACCTATCACCTTAGAATCTTTTTCCTATTGTTGGGTTGGTTTTATGGCAAATAAACCATTGTTGGTTATTTAATACCAAATTCTATTTTTACATATATATTTAATATATGATTTGTAAACACATTTTGTAGATACACACAGTTAAACAATCAAACAGTTCTATTTTTAACAATTCAATTTAGCCTAAGTCAACAAAGTTAAATGGTTCCAAGCATTGCTATGTATCAATAACAGTTCAATTAAACATCAGTCATTTATTTCCACATAATTAAATGATAAAACAGTTCTATTTCTAATAATTCAATTTAGCATAAGTCATTTGTTTGCATACAGTTTAAATGACAAACAATTTGATTTGACCTATAGATAAGACCCTACCAGGTGCTACCACTCTGGGTCAGAGTGGATCTGGAAGCAATGGACATAAAGTGGTACTCCATATTCCCAAAGCTCCAGCATTACTGGAGCCTCATTATCAGATTGTTTAGTGTCATATCCAGCACTCTTGTTGGGGGAGTCTACCCTTCTGCAGAGATACAGTTGGTGTATTTTGCAACTCCAGCTGACTGGGCCATCCCTTTGTTGTGTTTCACATTCATTCACAGCGGGAACTGATTCAAAAAATCTGTGCTAGATTTGGTTCATCTGTACCATTCAAATTTTTCAAATTTTTATTGAGCACCTTGACATTTCTAATTTAACTCCTAGTGTTCTAGCCAACTGAATTTACTACAGATAGAGAAATGAAAGCTGTAGAACTGTAGCTAGGGCACAATCATAAAATGAAGATGACTCCTTTCAAATAGACAAGGTTGATTATGTATAAATGTGATGTTGTTGGCATTGCTGGAGCTATTGTAGCTTGAAGATTGATGTGAAGTGTTGTCCACACACTAGGCTGAGAGTTCAATTATCTGTTTTTGGGTTAGTATGTTCATGTATATTGATTTATATGTTACATCTTGTTCTCCATTTCCTGTGGTCAACTGCACTTATCTCCATTCAATACTTTTGGAACAGTATAGAAGTGGTTTCTGAGCCTTTTTTTTTGGTTGATGGACTGATTGCCTTATTCGATATGAGAAGAGAAGTGAGATGACATGACTGATGTAGCATAGCTATCATTGGATGATAAACACTTCAATGCCTAAAGTGACAATCCTTTGTAATGAGTGAGAAGTGATCCCTCTATATGATCCTCAAGATGTGTTTAATGGAGTAATATATAACGATTCAAGGCTTCTTGCAGCTATAGAGTAGGAGTGAGATACAAATGGCTCTGGAGACAACTATTTTGTTGTTAATCATCAGGTTTTTGTTAAAAATACCTGACCTTTGAGGTAGCTTGTCAAATGCAGTTCTGGATATCATAGTCCAGGGAACATGAAAAGAATACTGCCCGGGTAGATGAAGCTGTTGACATCTGGTATGAAGCTTAGGAGAATATTGCAAACATCAAGGAATGTCACCATTGTTTTCTTGTCAAAGCTATTAAGATGTGATGTATAATTGGAAAGTCATATCCCAACAGAAATAGCTTTAAAGTAATCCTAAATTTAAAACCAAAAGATTCAATTTTACTTCAAATCAAAATTCACTCATTTTACTTCAATTCAAATCAAAATCCAAACCTGAGATTTAATTGCTTCCCCACCACACCAACCTTTTGTTTGATGAATTTAGATTTTGCTTCAATGAAAGATTACTAGAGTCTTATTAATATAAATCTTCAGGATATCATTTGCTGGTGAGAATTATAAAATGATTCATTTTTACTCAAATTGTAAATTCTTTTAGTACTTAGAAAAGAGAGTTATGGTTGTTCTAATCATTTATATTTCTTACTAGATTACCTGAGATATTTTTGCTCTTCACACTTTAAACATAATCTTGTGTCATATTCTATTGGATAAAATTCACAAAAGACACAGACACATATGCTGGTATTTATCTATACCAGAAAAAATATGTTTAATTTGTGGAGCCATATCCTGGGTGTTGGTTTAGACCAAATAATTCCTCTCTAATCACCTGAAAGAACTGATGCCTGGCAGGGAGTCAAGGTTAGAATTTGTACTTCACTGAAGGACAAAGGTAACAATGAAGTTATGGGTGTTAGATGTGGTGTGGTGATGTATGGAGGAAGAATGTTCTGGTGGGTGGTGTTGCCTGATTTAGGTGAGTAGTGGAGAAAGATGATCACAGAAAAAAAAATGAACCAACATTCATCTCACACAAATAGCCATGGTAAATTAGGTCCATTTTAGTAAAGACATGCCAGTTTCTTGGTAGAACTCCAAGAATTCTGGGATAAATTCAATTGAGTTGATAAGTAGATTTTTTTTTTTTTTTTTGCTATAAATTATTTTTTAAAAATCTTATTTTATATTTGTTTTTTTTTTAAATTTTTCTTTAGTAAACTTTCTTTGATAAAGTTTTTTTTCAATGAATTTAAAATGTCCAAAGTTTGTAATTGGGTTATTTTGATTCTGAGTTATAATATATTGGATTATTTTGTTGAAGAGGATTAAATATATTGTCTTCCATGTCATCATTATAAAAACAGCAGTAAGAATTATCTATATTCATTTTCATATACACAATTATACTTTTGTCATTAGAATGTTCTATTTTTATATCCTTGCAGTCTAAATCATTAATTCCAAAAGCATCAGAAAAAGAAAAATCTATATCAACAACACAATTTATTACAGAGCCTTTATTTTTATAATTTAATTGCACCACTTTTTGCAATAGAATTCTGTGAAGAAAAGCCATCTGCATATTGCAAGACAAATTCTAAGGGATGTGTGCAACACTGACAATTAGGAAGAACAATTTTTACTCTATCTTTATATGAAAGCCATTGAAAGATTTGATAATTTTCTGAAATGGGCGATTTATTTTTTAAAATTAGATATATTCAACATTTAGATACATGCCCTCCTTTCTGTTCTTCATTAGAAGATTTTTTAAAAATTGAACTTTGTTTCTTTATTTGACAGCAAGTAATCTTTCAAAATAAACATTATTCTATATTAGGGTAAGCAGGTATGAATACTTGCTTACCTTAAGATATGGAGTATGATTTTTATTACTGGTTGTAAAGTCAGCACCTCGTGCCAGACTAGACTAAATGTAAGATCTAGAGAAATATGAGAAAGATTTTTATATAGATTGAGCCTATGATGAAGGCAGCTGCTTACAGGAGTGACAAAGGCTGCTTGAGTGAAATCAATAGATAGTTCAACTATATATATATATTAATATATGTATATATTGGGATATTAAAAAAAAAAAAAAAAAAAAACTGAAACAGAAACCATTAAAAGTGAAAAAAATATCACCAATGTCTTGTAAAGATTCTGAAAAAAGAATCAACTTATGTATTGATTTACTCAGTATATGTAGCTGGATTTTGTCAGTTTCCTTCTTAAGATTGTTGTTGTTTTCAGGAATCATATCTAGGAATGTGTTCTACCAGAAGAATTATGCTGCCAAGGAAGTCTGAAGAATGCATTATAAGAAAGGCAGTGAGAAAAGCAACAAATACCTGCTATATTTCATATCAGGGAGATAAAAAGAAAGGATGAAAGATCCTTCCTTTTATGTTTGTTAGGAGGTACTTGTGCTAATTGTGTGAAGAGAGGCTTAGGAGAGTGAGGAGAGGTAGAAAAAGTGGAAATAAGAACATAGAAAACTGTAATACTCTAATGGCAAGATGCAAGCAAGAGAAAAATAAAAGAATGTGCAAGTTGCTATTTGCTGAAGGTTAGTTTTTGATGAGGATGATGAGAAGAGGAAAAATAGAGGTAAGAGAAATGAGTGAGGGATAAGAAAAGAGCTAGAAAGAGAAAAAGATTAGGATTCAAGAAAAAAGGCAAGATTATGAGAAGGATGACAGAATAAGGGGGGGTGAGAAAATGGAAAAATGAAGATGAGGAAGTAAAATAGGGAAAAGAGGAGGATGGATGAAAGAGGGTGAAAAAGTTGAGAGGCAAAAGGGGAGGAGAGAACAGAAAGACAAAAGGGGGGGGAAGAGTAATAAGAGAGTAATACAAGAAGCATTGAGAATAGGATGAAGAAAGCATTAAAAGAGATAATAAAAGAAAAAATGAGAAATGTGAAGAAATTGAAAAAATTATTAAATGAAACCAATAAAAAATTGATTGAAAAACCCAAAATGATTATCAAATAGAATTAAGACAAATAATCCTAAAAGAAATTTTTTTCTTTTGGTTAAAGTTGAAAGAGAAAATAGGCAAAATGATGTGTATGACATAGAAATATATTGGGCTGATGTAATATTGCTTCAAGTGGCGATTCATGTGTTTGTGTGTGTGCATTCATTCATACACACATGGTCGATATTCACAAACATATATGTACATGCATATGCATAAATGCAATTATATGTGTATTAAAATATACAAGTGTTTATCTCTTTATTGTTTTTTCTGCTAACGGTCAAAAAGCAAAATAAAAAATCGGAATCAAATGTTTTGCTTTGAGAATTTAAAAGAAAAATTGGAGATGAGGTAACATTAGTGACACTGGATAAATATCTTCATCTGTTAAAAAGGAAATTATTTAGTTCATTGATGAACCAGCCATACATGCATTCAAATGTGGAAAATTTATTTACAAAGAGTACATCAGCTATTCAACAACCTTAATATGGACTTTTATTCAACTTCTACATTGTTTTTACCAACTCCAAACTTAATGTATTCATTCATCTAAAAGTAGATGTCATGTATTGGTCAACCCAGCTAATTAAACATGCATTGTATATTGATGTAAACAATCTGTGTTTGATATAGATTATAATCTTAAGAGTGTGACAATATCAAACAGAGATTTAATTATTTTCCTTCTACTGCATTGTCACTTTTTGTCAAAAGATAGCCATTTTTCCAAATAAAATTAATTCAACAAGCCAGTCACTCTAAATTGTGCATGTTACCACACCTCCATCACAATAGGAATTACAAGGGACAAATGCACAAAAGATGATGTAGATGTATTAGAAGAGATATCTGCACAAAGATGTTAATAATAATGGTGTATGTTTCTTCTACACATACACCAACCTGTAAATATCAATTGCTTTAGTCCAGTAACAAACATGAGTAAGACAACTGGCAGTTACATCAATCACGTCCATAATTATCACAGAGTTTTATCTCTCTGGAAAAACACTCACACATACGTGCATACATAGGCTCATTTGTTTTCCTATCCTTCAAAGCATATTGAATAATATTTTGTCTATTTTGAATGCTAAATGTGAAATTGTTATAAAGCATAGTTCTTGCTAAAAATATTTTTGTCAGAGTCTTTGTAGTCCAACTTTATTTCATGCTGTAGTGTTGATTATTCTCTAGTAATAGTAATACATGTAAGTAGCTTTGAAATTTAGAATTGATATATTTTCATTATTGTACATTTCATTATTATTTTGGTTAGTTTCTTTCTTTTTATGTTTTATCAGAACATCTATTTAGAATTCTGAAAAATGAGAAAATGCAATAAAAACAGAGAAACAAGCCATGAAATATTTGCAATAATGAAAAGACTGTTTTAAAATCAAATTAACTTGAAATATTCTAATGATTATTTAAATATTCTGAGATACAAAAAAGATTAGCCAATGATATTAAACAAGAAAAAATCATTGATATCCATAAATTCCCATATTTTAAAGTCTTCTATTCACTATTATATGGCAATTCGAGTTGAAGAATAAAAATGTTCAGTCATGTTATCGTTCTTGCAAAGCGTATTTTAGTATGGATAGAGACCTACATTCCTAGAATATATATATATATATTTCTAATGATACTCATGACCTATGGAGTGCTTTGGTAACTTGGAAACTATCAATTTTTAGAAAAATAAATTCATATAATTCCTTTCTTGCATTATGTATTTTCCAAGCTAAATAACTGATTATTTTCATATGATCTATAGAGTATAACTTTTGTAAGTAAAGAAAAACAAACAATGGATAAAAAAAAAAAAATCAAAAAACAAACTTCTCCCCTCCTTTGATACTTAGAGAAAACAAATTTGTCTCAAATTAAATACTTGTAAGAAATATAGTAAAAACCTAAACTTTTTCCAAGTTTTGCATGCAAGTAAACCTGTGATTTTTATCACCATATTTAATGGTACATTAAAAGTGATTTTTTTCAGCAAATCACTCAAAAAGTAATTATGTAGCTTATTATAGTCAAATGAAATACTTGCAACAGCACTACCACAATTAAACATGCTCAACTGGAGATATAATCCAAAGATTTCATGGACAACTTCTAATACTATACAAGGATTTCTTTATGCTTTAGAACATTTGGAACTGACCATGTAATAGGTGAACTATCCAAAAATATCTTCTCATTAATGAATAATTGTAATATCTAAGAGTGCTATGTTATATTGTAAATAAAAGTCAAATTGCATAATGATTCATGATCCTTTATAAGAATAATCAGAAATTTAGTTTCAGTGACACTAAAATTTAATTGAAATAATTCAAAGCCATATTTTTGCATCATGGCTAAAAATAGAATTGGAGTAGGATTCCTAAAGAAAATAAAAGTACATTTTTTTCATCATAGAACAATCAGTGGTCAGAGCAGGAGATGTGGCCAAAGATTGGTTGAGTTTATGGTTGCTTGATGGATTTAAACGGCATATCAACCCGTCTGGGGTTATATTATGCATAGATGTTTGGGAATAGTGTACGTTATACATCTATTTTGACAATTTTTAGTGAATGGTTTTAATGATGTGTTGACATCGTTGAGGTTCGTGTTTCAGGGGTTACTTTGTGTGGTATTGATCAAGTTTATGGTTATATTTTTGGTATAATTTTATTTCTTTCAAAAAAAGGTAGAATGTCATCTATGTCGACACTTTCTAACAGATTTTTTATATTATTTGCGGTGAAAAATGTGTTTTCTGATGAAGTTGGAAGTTCTACATTCAATGAGAAAGTATTTAATAGTGCAAGGTGTTTGACGTATGATTATTTTTGTTTGAAGAAAAAGGAGTATGTTAGTTTTGTGCGACCAATACATAATTAGGATATAGTGACTTGTTCCTTTCTGGATTTTCTGAAGGCTGGTGTCTAATCTCCCACAGTGAGTTTGATCAAGAAGAGTTTATTGTGGCTGTTGTTATTCCAGCGTTTTGCCATTTGGTATGAATAAATCTATTAATTTCAAGGTTTTAAGTTAGTATATGGAATCTTGAATTTGTCAGGGGCTAAATCTAAAGTTGATTTTGCTGCCGAGTCAGCTCTTTCATTTCCTATCATTCCAATGTGGCTTAGGATCTAGTATATAAGAATTTCTTTGGAGTTTTACATGAAGTCTAATCTACTCAGAAATTGAATGATGGGGAGGGTTTTTTCAAATTTTTTAATATTTCTAATGAGAGAGAGAGAGAGGATGAGATTGAGAGAGAGAGAGAGAGCAAGAGATAGAGTTTGAGAAGATGTTAAAGTTTTTGTGGTTGTTTTCAGAGATGATGTTGAGTCCTAGGTCTATTGCACGGGCTTCAGCTGTAAAGATGGAACTTTCTTTTGGGAGAGATTTTCTTATAATTGACTTATTTGTGCATGTTGTTTTATCATTGTTCTTGAAGCTATCTGTAAAGATGATTGGGATTGTGTTCCCGGATATTGTGGAGTTTATCTTGGTAAGTGCTGGGATGGTGTTTTTTGGGGGTGGGGAGAGATGATCACTTTAGGTTTTTTAATAATCCAAGGTGGTGTTTTAGGTGTGATGCTTTCATGTATATTAGTGAAAGAAGTTTTAGATTCTTTGAGAGTGGGTTCCATTCAAAAATCAAAAAGTTTTATTGATTTTTCTTTTTTTACAAAATACTGCAAGTACCTTGAATTGAAAATCTCGCCATAAGCTGGGTTGGATGGGCAGGATATGAGTTTTGTATAGTATTGGGGGGCCAATTTTTCACATTTGAGTTAGAGGAGGCTTCATGAGCTGCTGGAGAAATTGTAAAGGCTCTGACACCATTCTTAAACCTTTGTGGTGTATAAGGTTGAGCTCTTTGAGGTAGGGCCTCCATAAGAAAATAACTAGTTATCCTCTCGACAGCTGTGTACCTAGATGTGGAGAGGCCAAGAGTAGAAGGAGAAGGCAGGATGGAAGGGACTTGACCATGTGACTTGGGCACGGAGAGTGTCAGAAGCAACTAGGGTTGAGGTGAGACGTGGCTAAAGTGAGCCTGGGAACAAAGGGTGTTAGCAGACCACCCATCTCTTCAAACAGAACCCAGAAAACAATTTGAGCCCTATGAAACCAAACGTCCACAGCCCACTTAAAACAGCCTTCAACACAACCAGAAAATATACAGAAAGACAACAGGACATTCACCAACCACAGATAAGTGTATTAAGATTTTAACTTTGCTTTCTTAAAAACTATTGACCGCTAAAGAAATATGTTTTAGCAGCTCTTTTGCACTTCTTATATTAACGTATTTAAACGTCTTACCACGTTGCTTATTCTTTCTTATGACCCATATAGGGGTGTCATTAAAATTTTCCATATATTGCTAAAGCATTGTATCCCAAATTTTGTTGTTGAATTTTGCTAAAGCAGAATAATCCCAAAATTTGCAAAATCTCAGTTGTGGTATTTTGTTAAAGCATCTGTCCCAAAATTTGCTATTACATACTTGGTATTTGTTACAACGTTTGTGGCAAGTTGCTAACCACAAAGTATTCTGCCAAAATAAAGCAAGTGCTAAAGGGAAAGGACTTGAGCACATGACTTGGGACGGAGAGAGGCAGAAGTGACTTCAGCATGGTCAAACGGGCAGAAACAAATAGGATCTCCACGAAGGAGAAGTGAATAGGGTCTCCTTGAGGCGAGACGTGGCAAAAGAGAGCCTAGGAACAAAGGGTATTAGCAGACTTCCCAACTCTACAAACAGAACCCTGAAGACAATTTTGAGCCCTACGAAACCAAACGCCCACAGCCCTCTTAAAACAGTCTTAAACACAACCAGAAAATATACAGAAAGACAATAGGACATTTACTAACCAAAAAAGACTATTGACCGCTAAAGGAATATGCTTTAGCAACTCTTTCGCACTTCTTATAAAAACGTATTTAAACGTCTTATTTATACGTATTTAAACGTTGCTTATTCTTTCTTACGACCCATGTAGGGGTGTCGTTAAAATTTCACATACCTCTTAGCAAATTTAAAGATATAACTGGTGGATCTGAGATCTGTATAGTTTAAGGAGCGTTTATCGTCCAGATCCCTTGGGTTTGATTTTTTAAAATATTTTATGTGAAGGATGAATGTTAACTTTTTTTTGTCGAATATGACTTAAAGGAACTTATACTACTCATCGACAGGTATTTCGGTTTCCGAAAGTTTGATGGTGGGGTCATTATGCATTTTCCTCAAAGAACAAAAATGCACACCCTGGATTTTGGGCTTTGAGAATTTGAAGCCTTTCTCTGTTGCCCATTTATCTATTTTGTTGAAGCTCAATAGCAGTTATCTTTCTGTTATGTGAAAGTTGGTGGATCAATAGCAGATGACAAAGTCGTCGGTATAAAGAGCGCAATCGATTGTAGGATTCAGGGATTTAACAATATAATTGATTTTTACGGAGAAGAGAGTAACGGATATGATGCTTCTTTATGGAATGCATTCCTATTGATTTTGCAGGTTAAAAAAGTGGATTCCACGTGTACTCTTAAAGTTTCTATGGAAGAGAAGGTCTTTTTAAAAAAAAGTGGCAGACTTCCTCTTAAGTTTACCTCATGCAAGCCTCTCATGACACCATACTTTCAAGTGGTGTCGTATTCTCCAGGTCGAAAAAATTGTCGTCAGATGTTACTTTTTGATGAAGGTTTCCTAGTTGATCAAATTGTCTACGGTTTTTCTCTTTTTACGGAATCCTGTCTGGAGGTTGTTAATTAGACAGTTCGATTTTAGGTACCACGACAGCTTGTTAATCATCTGCTCCATCGACTTGCAGAAGTTAATGCAATGGATCGATAGTAATGTGGGTTAAATGTATCTTTACTGGTTTGGAGGATAGGGACGATTATCGTCAGTCTCTATGTTTCTAGGAAGATGTCACCCGTCCATTTGCTCTTGAAAACATTTAGAGGGTACTTGACGGATTCATCCGGCAGTCGTTTTAGAAACTCATTGTGAATCTCGTCAGGGCCGACAGATGTATTGTGGGATTTATTGATGAAATCCTCTAGTTCAGTTAGAGAGAATGGCTTATTATAATCTTCGGAATTTGTTGACGAGAAATTTATTTTTTTTCTTTTCTGCGTTTCGTTTAAAAAAAATTTTGTTGATATGACTAGAAGAATTTTTAAAGAAACATTCTCCTTGCAGATTGGTTGTCATTATTTTTATGTTTGTTACGAAGAGGTTTTTTGGGATGTTGTTTGCTTTTTACTGGCTATTTTCCGAATTATGTCCCAAACTGTCTTCTATTTCAAAGAAATATTCAGTTTGCTCACGGAATTTTGCTGGGAGTTTCTTTTGGCCTCTCAGATAGTTTTACGTACATTTATTCAGTACAATTTGAACGAGATTAAATTGGAGGTTGTGGCTTCAGTGTAGAATTTTCGTAGAGCTGTGCGTCATGGCCGAATTGCATTTCTGCATTATTTGCTGGACCATTGTCTGTCCTGTTTGTTAGAGGTTTAAGTTGTGTACGATACACTTTTTTTGCTCCTGAGATCAGTTTTTGTGTGAAATGGTCGGCAGAGTAAGTGGTGTCATTTTGTATGAGGTGTTTGAGACGCAGATATCTCAATTCTTCCCGGTTAGCTTTGCTCAATTTTCATCGAAGGTCTTCCTCCTGAAAGTGGACGCTCTCAATCACATTCAGGAAATAGTCACTTCCGCATTCTCCGGGAGAAATCGAAGAAAATGGAGAGGTCCTAGAGTGTTAACTCTATGATTGAGTAGGTAGCTGAAGATGGATCAAGAAGTGTCTGAGGTTTTGTGTTGAAGTGACAGTTATTGCCGATAATGTTTTCCAGGATTCTGCCCTTTTAGTCCATGGTTTTACATCCCCGTATAGTATTGTGGCTATCAAAAGGATGTGCGTAGTTGCTGTAATATGGTGTTGAGTTCGTTTTCATTAATCGGTCCATGTGGCGGGATATATAATGAGCAGTTATTGTTTTGTGTAAGGTTGCTTTGATAGCGAGTGTTGAGGTTGACTTTGTTTTCGTGTATGTCATTCCTAATTTATATTGAGACCCCCCCACCAGAAGCCATGTGACCGGTATCGTTTATATAATTATAAGTTTTATGATCGTTTAGTTTGATGTTGTCATTCGCTTTGTGAAATGTTTCTTGCAGGCGGATGATGGCGGACAGTAGACCCGTTAACGATAAGAGCAGTTTATTCCTATTGGCTTTGATTCTGTGACAGTTCCACTGAATTATTCTGTGGTTCATGATTGAGTTCTCTGCCTGAATTGTTGAGTAGTTTATTTTTTCAGTTTTTATGTTTAGGTAGTTCAGCACAGTTCTTAGTCACCATCTTTTTTAATAGCCTTAGTTTATTAGTTGTTTCTAGGTTTTTAGAATCATACATTTTTTGTTTTGTGGAAGTTTTAATTTAAGTGATTTTTTAGATGTTTCTGTAGAAGCAGGTGGTCGTATTGGGGATATTTTGTCTTTTGTTGTTCTTGCTTCATTTGGAGACTTTCTACTTATTTTGTTGATTGAGTGGGCGATAACATTGTCGTCCTCTCCTCTTGTTCTTCTTCCTGTAGATGGTTGTTTTTGCTGGCACAGGATCCCGCAGCTTCTTCAGAAAGGCTCACAGTTTGTCCTGCATTACTCCGAGAAGTTTCTCGACTAGTATGGTGCTTTTTTAACATTACTGGATTGGAGTGACTACTGGTGCCTTAGCTGCATTTGCATAGGATGGAGCCAAAGATATAGTCTTCGAGTCTTAGGGTTGAGTTGTCATTTCCACCTAAGCTATGTTGGGCTCCACTATCTTGTGCGCTTTTGAGAAAGATATGTCCTTCATGAGTTTTACTTTGCTTAACTCATTCTCTTTTTTCTAAGCCTTACAAGCTCTACGAGTCTGCCACAGGGTTTCTCTGGCAGTTTGTACACCTCAGTTCTTTACATGTATTCTCTGCATGGTCAGAAGCCTCCTGCCCACATTAGTAGCATATTGGGTTTCTTGTACAGCGGCTTTCATTGTGCCCAAAGTTTTGTCTGTTGTAATATCTCAGAGGGTTTGGAAAGTACTTTTCTACCCTGACTATCACATATCCTATTTTAAGCCTTGAAGAGGAACTTTTGTACCACGATAGATAAAATTTTGTAATTGGTTTCTCTTCCACTGATTCTAAGACAATAAAATTTGGAGAAGGGGTGTTTGCCTTCTCTTCATCACTGTCCAAATCTGTTGTAGGTTAATGTTGCTAGGATATTTTAGGGGGTGTTATAGGTATAGCATTTTATAGTCATTAACTTTGCTCCCAATCCACCTTGAAACTTAACATTGGGAAGTAACCATGGGAAAAACTCATTCGCCTTGACACCACAGGGTTACACAGTATTACTAGTACGAAGAGGAAGTACCCTGCCTGTCAATACAATTGACCCAAGAGCCATCGCCTTCTACGTCAGATTCTGTTGGTGTTAAATGTAGACAATCTTGCTAGATCAAGCTTAAGGATGATGTAAAAATATATAGTTTATCTGATTTTAGGCTTGGCATGACCAGTCAATTGATCCAATTGGACCTCTCCACAACCACCCATCTAGCCCAGTAAGGGCTAAAGTGATGTGTTGTAAATCACTTGACTACTCAGTCAACAACTGCACCACCATCAGGAATCTATCCTTAAGCATTACGAGTCACCACCTACAGCCTACAGCTGGCCTTGTTAGGGAGTGTCTTACCCTTTTGCAGAGGTGCAATTTGTGTATTCTACTGTTCCAGCTGACAGCTTTATTTGTTTAATGACATATCAACTCCTTATGGGTTAAGTAATACTGAAATTAGATTGATTCATGAAAATTTGATTGTAAGCATTACTATATTTTCAATGTTTCATTGCATTTTTTGAGAGAATTTCACTTTTTGCTTGTCTATGATTGTACACAATTACATGATATCAAGTAATCCTATTTAATAGTAAGTTATACACAATTATATGGTTTAAAGTAACTCTTCTAATTTGATAATACTTATTTGCTTGCATTGTTTCAAGTATTCCTGTCTAACACCAATAATTTGTGAATAATTATACAGTTTCAAGTAACTAATAATAATAATCGTTAGTACACAACTATAGCTTCAATTAACTATACTTAATTCAAATGCCTTGTACACAGTTATATGGTATCAAGTATTTCTATCAAATATGAATAATTTTCAAACAGATCTGTTTGATCCTTTGGTACTTTTGACTTCAGCTTAAAGTGGACCTAGAATTAATTGCAATTAAATAGTAATTCACATTCTCCTGAAGAGAAGCCTCACCATTGGATGAGGATTTGTGTCATACTCAAGACATGTCTTTTGAGAGGGTCTTATCTCTTAACAGAGGATGCAGTTGGCATATTCTGAGCCCTACCAACATGGCTTGACCAAGGATTAAGCTTTTTAGCCTGTCAAAAAGCACCACAGCCTGCTACAGTGAATCCTACTGAGATCCTCTCAAAGGAATACAACATTGATCAGTTCTTTATACATCTCATTGGTTATCACAGACAGTGTTTGTACACACACACACACACACACAATCCAAAAGACATGTGAAAAAAGACACTTTAGTTTTACTGAATTTAGCATTTAATAAATGTAAGCATTCTTTAAAAAAAAACAAAAAAAAACTTATCCTGTGTATAAAAGTACATGCACATTTGTTGATGTTAATATTTATTTGTTTCAATTAGTGTTTCTTCTCTCAACTTATCTCACTAGCAACAGTACTATATTGTTTGTCCAGGTCACATTAACTTCTCATTCCTTGTCTCTATATATGAATATAACAAAATAATAATCCTGATGATAGAAACTTTTTTTTGAAAGCATTTCTGTGGTCACAAGAAATATGATTTGTTTTCTTGCTTCATATGTTGTCAAAAGATATTATCCCCCTCACTATAAACAAGCAACGATTGAACTGTTGATTCTAGAAGGAAGAAAAATGTGAAAGATGGTAAAAATACTCCATTTTATTGAACAATGATGGAAGAAGAAGAGTGTTACTGTTCTGGCAAAACTTTGCAAGTACAGGTGACAATCAGAAATTACTGCTGTACCAGAATGAAATTAGTTTAAAAATTGTAGAGAAAGATTGGGGCTGTAAAGGTCTGGGAAAATATGTCAGCAAAATAAGAATCAAAAAGATAAGTTTAGAAGGCCTGAAGAATAAATTCAAATTTTTATTCATTTATTCATTTATTTCATATGTGTGGGAGTGAAAAAATGAACAGTTTTTCCTTACCTTGCAAGCTGGTGTTACTTGACTCCAAGGTTCGGGTCTTGAGGAATCCCTCTGAAGATACTAGAAAAGAAAAGAAAACGAATTAATAAGCAAATAATTCATTGCAAATTAACAGCTAAAACAAGCAGATTAGAGGAGTCAAAAAATCTTGTCTTCTTTTTTTTGTAAGAGAAATCAAGTAAAAGAAAAAAAAATGAAATAAAAAAAGAAACAATTTAATTCATAATTAATAGCCTAAGAAATCCTACCATAAATGCAGAATTATATATATATAAAACATCAAAAAACAGTGAAGAAAAGCTGTAAATTACTTCTTTTCAGTGAAAAGGTAAAAGTTTTGGATTAAAAAAAAAACATAAAAAAGCAAGATAAAGTTAATGATCCTTACTTCCCCATCCAGCTTCAAAGAATAAAGTCTAATCAAGAGATAGATTAAAATTTCAAAGAAATGTAAAAAGAAAAAAGTCCAACCAAAATAAATAAAATTTCATAAAAGCTTTTCTTCTTTATCTGAATAAATGCACATTTCTTTTGCGTGTTTCGGCATCTCAGCAAATATCAAAACCATCAACATCACATAAAATTGTTTATACATATGAACAACACGCAATGTGCATTAAATGATGATTATCAGTCATAGGATATCTGATTTTCATAATGATTTTAAAGAGCAGATTGTAATATAATTAAGGATGATACTTAATTATACAAGGTGATTATTTCATTACTGAATTTTAAGAAGCTAAAAAGTTTGAATATAAGTGTAAGGTCATATATGTGCATGTGTCCCAGGATGAGGTTGGCTGATCATTAAGTTGACAGGTTGTTTTTGAAATTGTTCATTAAAGCCTGGATATTGAAAATGTAAATTAATTGAGGATGGCTGATTTAGCAGTCAGGTTTATGGAGACTTTTTCATAACGTGTTATTATCCCAAAGAGCTGATGAAATAATTAAGGCATATCATATAAGCAAAGATATTTTTTAAATCAGGAAAGTTCAGAGTGCAGAGACAGAAATGGTTGGCTGAGCCCAAGAGCCCTCTGGGGGTAAGAGAGCCAAAGGAATTAGGGTTGAGTGTTTCTTTCATCTGCCACCCATGTGTCTGATAGTTCTATGTAACAATAGTATATCTCTTACTGTCTCTCTCATGTTTCAATGGCTGCTGTATGAAATGTATACAGTCAGAAATAAACTCTTTCATATTTTGAAACAACTTGGTTCATCTTGTATCTGAGAAATATAACAGCTACTGGTATTCAAGAAGGTGCCAGATCGATGAGGCTACATCAGACATGTTCTATTTGGTCCCTCTACATTACAAGATTTTAATAAACAATCCTACGTTATTCATTCATAATTTTATTGTTTATATATGTATATAGTAATAGTTTTGTGCATAACTTTTATAAGAAAGCATTAAAAAATTGATAAACTTTTACAATGAGGAATTAAGAACAAATTGTCTTGTGATGATGATAATGAAAACAAGAACATACACAAATATATGGTAATGGTCTTCAGTTTCATATAGTATCTCTCAGGTTCTATTATGGTATTTATATATAAATATCTGAAACTGAAATCCATCAGGGTTGGTTTTTTTTTGTTTTTTAACAGGAGTTTAAGTCTATAAGTATTATTGCATAAAAATGTCAGAGCATGCTTAAAATTTTTCTGGGTGGAGTGTAAGAGAAAAAATAAACTTTGAAAAGAGGCTTGTGGGTGGCTGTTAAAGCTGAACATAGCTGTATCTTATGATCTGCTTACTTTTGGGAACCATGATAATTATCAAAGGAGAAAAAAGAATCAACAAACTGAATTTCCATTCAGGCTGAAGCTACTTCTTTTTACTAATTCTTTTGGCAAAGGCATGGATTCACTTCCTCTTCCATTCTGTTTCATCATTAGAGATCTTTACTAAATGTCTCTTCACTAACAGAACATGGCTAAATGAGAAGAGAGTAGGTGAGTCAGCACTTAAAGCACTCTCCCATAATTATTTTATGAACCTTGGCAAAATCGATGTTTCTCTTATTCTCTGAAAAAATTACAGTGAACAGTTGAGAGCCATTGCTTATGAGCTGTTTATATTACAAAGCAGTAAAAAGAAATCTTAAGAGGAAAGAATCAAGTCAATTGCATAAAATAATTACTGAGAAAATCATTATTAATATCTTGATTAGCATCTTTATTTTTCTATACACACACATCTTTTTTTAAAGATACATTAATGAGATTGTGTGTTGTTACTTGTGCTTTTTGTCATTAAAAACATTGACACCTTATTTTTACAGAGATGCTTGAGTTTTAATAATTTTGAAAAAAATGTTTCAGGGTCCTAACTTGAATATATGAACTATCAATCCTTGATAGGAATATTAGTTCAAGTCTGATGCCAAGATCATTCTGGTTTTTATTAAGTAGAATGTCTTTATTATCCACTGAGCTACTCTGTCTAGAATTCTTATCATGGTTTCGTTTGGTTTGGTTTGGTTTCTTTTTTTAATGTGAGTTATTTAATGCCGAAGCCACCCTTTTAGAAGAAAAAAATACTATTTTACTCATAGCTGGGACCTTATCATGGTTATTATAGTCACTATGTTTCAGCTTTTATACTATCTGATACTTTTAAGGTGTTTATCATAGTTGATAACTGTCTAGGAATTTTAAAATGAGCCCTTAATTCAATCCATTGGAACATATTGTTCTACTCTCCTTATTTGGAGATTATCTTGTATGAGTTAAGCCTTCTTCATTTCTGAGATGTTGTTTGTTTCTTGCAGTGAGTCAGAATATATAACTTTTTATACACTACTTTATCCTGGGATTAAAATCATAACCACCAGATAACTAGGCACACGTTAATCATCAATGTATAATATTGATAATTGCTTATTTCAGAAATTCATCCCAAAAGACTATCATTTTGTTGCTTTCTCTATTAACAGATTCCTCACTTTTGATATTACCAAATGGATTATGATATTTTTCTAAATATTTAGATAATATCATGATTAATTATGGCAACTATTCAATATATATTCATTGGAATACTGATTACTTCTTTAATAAGCTGTCTGTGTCTCTTTCACTGTAAGACAGTGAAAGATACCAAATCCCAGAAAAAGATAGATTTCTATTCAAGTATTCATTTCAATTCAAATAGATGGTTGTAATATAATGGATTCTTTTTTTTTTTTAAACTGGTTCATAAAATTGTTTAGCACATAAAATAAAAGCCTATTTATATTAGCTTGAGTAGAAATAGAATTTTGTCTAAGAATTAATTTCAGAAATGCCAACAACAAAGAAGCATGTTTTTTGGCATAGAAAACACACTTCTCTAAACTCTTACTAAAAATACCTCAAAACAGGTTCAGAGTACCAAATGCAATATTATACTATTTTAAAATGAAACGCAGACATTTTATATTTCCATTCAAGTATTTCATCAAACCAGCACAAAATTATTTTTTCGGTAGAAAATATATTTATACACTTGTATATATGATCATTTTTTAGTATACATGTATGATTAGCTTTATTCATTTGTTAAGTACAGATTAGCAGCAGTAGATAATTACAGGAAGCCATCATGAATTTAAAAAAAAGCTGCTTTTGTAAAACATTTCAGGAATAGGCAATCAAAATTAGAGAAGTACTTGACAAAAATTCAAAAGTAAAAAGGATTTTTTTCTTCTTTTGAGTTGGCAGTCTTTAAAAGTTCAAAACTAAAATATGGCAGTATGCTCTTAAAAAAACAGCATTTGAACAAATATTTTTTTCATCTTAATTAAATGTTGCTCTGAGTAGAAATGCAACTGTTATTAAAATGAAAGAAACACTAATAAAAATTAATAATAGTTCATCTGATGATAAAATTAAAAACTATTAGTTGTGACATTATATAAACATCAAATTGCAGGTATCTAGAAATCAGGAAATAATAAGGATTTATTCATCTCCACTCAAGACTGGTTTTTGTTGTGTATGAGTTAAGTGTTGTGGGTTGTTTATGGCCTAAGCCATCCTTGTAGAAAAACAGTAGTGGTATTACCTAACCCATAGCAGGGGGAAATAAGGGGTTTCATACCTTCCCCAAGGGTATTAGTCTGAAAGTTAATCTAATAGCATAACTGGAGATTGAATTTGCTTACTACAATGTCACAGCCTAGCATGTTAGCCACTATGTCATGGAGACTTGTCTCTCACAAGACTGAATTTATTGAAGAGTCACTTATGGATATGTATCAGTAGTTACTGAAATTGTCCAGCCCCATTAGCATTTCATTTTTGAGATGCCTCAGGCATTAAGAATTGACCTTAACCTGTTAAATGTGAAGAGAGCTCTCATGGCTCAAAAGGCAGCAGTTGTAGCTATATCAGCTTCCTGATAAAAAAGATATCTTATCCTTTATTTCCAATCCACACCATTAATTAGCAGCTAAGGCGTTGTAAAAAATACTAGTTAAAAGTCATTAAAAGTTAATAAAGTTTGACTCCTTAGTTTTGTTTTCAATGTAAGCTGACAACCTACAACAAAAACTTTGTTGAATGTGTGTGATGGGGAAGAGGATATGAATTAAGGAAAACTTTATAGTTTTTTTTTTAAATGCTTAATTTATAAGAAAAATAAACAAAATTTGTTTACTACAATCTATTAATATATTATTATAATGAATGTAGAGTTGAAAGATAACTTTTTCAGAAAGTATAATTTAAATGAAGAATAGATTTCATTATTTTTTGAAGAATCAATTTTCATTCGTGATAAACTTATACTTCTTAAACCTGTGAGCTGTCAAGAGTGAGGTGTGACACTTGAGGAAAATATCATCAATTCTTCAAAGGAAAGTCAATGATAATGAGAATCATCTTCCATATTAAGAGAACCTTATGAATTACAATTCAAAACTTTCAGAACCTCAATACTTTTTCCTGAAGATTGTTTCAAAAACGATCCCAGCTTGGTTAAAATAGATTTTTTTAAGAACAAAGTCAAAGAGAAAGAAATTCTTCAAAGAAGCATGACTTTAAAAAACTGTTTTATTTTTCTTTCATTCTTTTCTATTTTTATTTGAAATGAATTTTTTGGCTTTTTTCTTTTCATATAGATTTCCTGAAAGTATCACACAAAAATTCAATCAGTACTTTTCAAGTAAAGATATTTGAAATCATTTTTCTTTTAATACTTAAAATACAATGAGTCCCTTAAAACTTATCATCTACTGCATTAAATTTAAAACATCAAACCTTATTGTTAAGAATAACACAAATTCTGTTAAAATACATCTAAACCAAACCAATGTAGTTTATAAATTTATATGTCCATTTTGAGAATGAAAACTCAACAATCAACTCAAAACTACATGACCCCTGATAATGTCCAAAAGTATGGTCAAAAGTGTTTGAGCAGAAGATATGGAACAATCCCTTTACCATCTAGATTCCAACACTAGAAAAATCACAAGGAGTCTTGAAAAATAAAATCAAAATAATAAACAATGTTCCATCGTCTTTAACAAAACTTGCTTGAATAAAAACTTGCTGTCTCAATATACACTCATCATATATATATATATATATATATATATACACTAGATAACCTATGAACCCACTGAATTACTGTTTTAATAGCAGTTTATGATTTTTTTGAAACTTCTATTTGGATTATAATTATCATTTCATAGTTATCATTGTATTGAGAATCATAAAAAATTCATAAATAAAGGCCATGTAAAATTCAGCACAAATACAAACTACAAAATTATCATTCTGTTGCAAATTGAACTGAAAATAGCTTTAATAGTTGCTAAGAACTTTTAAATATATTTCTTTGATAAAAAATCCTGTTATGATGATATGTTGCCATTATATATACACATACAAACATAACAAAAATTATTATGTTTGAGAAAGAGAAAAATTTCCTAATGATATCTTAGTCTGACAAGGCTAAATAAGGGGTAATCTTAAAAATTTAATGGTCTACTTGCATTGAAAATCATCATTCAAAAGTCAAACTTTTTACCTTGGCTTATGTTTATAAGCACCATGGCACCCAGTTTTTACATGTGTATGTGTGTGTGTGCAGTCATTCTGCCATATTCTTATTGAAAGTTGCGCATTGTGCCAATGGTTGTGTATTGTATTGCCTCAGAAGAGGAGATATGCTGGTAGCTTTGAAGTGGCTTCTATCTTTGTGCAAAGACATCACAAGCAATAGACAAGAGAAAAAAAGCAATGAAAGAAAGAACAAAAGGTAAGAATAAAAAAGGAACAAAGAAAAAGAAACAAAAAGAGGCTGAATTGTAGGAAGGAAATAAAAGAAGTACTTGAATGAATAAAAAAGAAGAAAAGAAAAATGTGAATCACAAGTGAAATTAAATTTTCTGAAAAAGGAATGCATTAGATGAAGGAAGATGCTGAGAAGATAGTGGAAGAGAATGGATAGTTAATTTGTTGGTTGTTTTAGATTTGAGGATTTGTTTTTGCAGGTTAGCCATAATTGCCACATGCAGCATAAGGTTGGTTTTAATAAATGAACGATAGAAGAGAGAGAGAGAGAGAGAGTAAAGAAAGGAAGGCAGAGAGAGAGAGAGAGCAAAGAAAAGAAGATAGAGCTGAGAACAGTACAGGTCAGAAGAAAGGTAGAAAATAGTGGGGGTGGGTGGAAGAAAGAGAATAAAAGAGAAAATAGATATTAGGTTGACCTTGACTGAAAAAAGGAAGATACTGAAAGATGACTGCAGAATGAAAGAATAACTGAAAAAGAAACTGGATTTTTAGATATTGTTATTGATAAATGAAGCTCAAAGTTGATCAGAATGAAAGAGATAGAAAAGAAATAACCAAGTAATTATATGGCTTCAAGTAACTGATAATAATGATTTGTAAACAATTATAAATTTAAGTAAGTGTTCTCTATACAAATAATTTGCACACATAGTTTCAAGTATTCATATTAAATTCTAACATGGACATATAATAAAACTTCTCATGATGCCTCTGTAAAACCTTCCAGAGATTAATTGCCAAAGCACACATTTCACTATGCAGGAATGTTAACTTTTATCCTCTGGAAAATGACACTGCTCTACTATGGATATGGCAATAGTGCAACAAGATATGATGATAATGATCAAATATTCATGATTTGCAAGTAATTACATAGTTTCAAATAACTATTCCTATTTGATGATAATAATGATTATAGTATTCAAGTATTCTTCTCTAATATTGATAATTTTCAAACTGCTCTGTTTGATCCACAGGTACTAACACTGGATCAGAGTGGACTTGGGAGTAACGGCAATGAATGGGTGACCTTTCAGATCTCCAGAACTAAAGCAATTTAGTGTCATACTTAGGACATGAAAAAATGAGAGGCCATGAATTTATAGTAATACGGGAGACAACCACTGTAAAATATACTGGCTTAAAACCAGCCAGATAAAAAAGATTTGGGTCTCAAAAAACCAAGGTGCGAAATATTGAAAAACTTCAAGAGAAAAGTGTGTAGCTCTCAAGAATTTGGTCTCAACTAAGAAAATAAAAAAATGTGGAAGAAGTAAGTCTTTTGGATTTGTAGCATTTTATTCTCGTGTTTTTATTTTTTAATGTTTTATACCAACACAACTTAAACACATTGCATTAACTCATTTGGGTGGCAGATTCTATGAAATAATACTTAGATAGCTAAGTTAACTGACCATTGTTAGTGAGTTTGATTCTCACTGGGTGCCCCTTCTGAACTTATGTCAAATTAAGGCAAGCTTAGTAAATTACAACTCATTTTGCTAATTGGATGAAGAAAAGGCCTTATGTTTTCATTTTATTTAAAAAAGAAACTTTCAATTACTCTTTTTACTAATCAACCATTTTTACATTTTCAGATGCAGTTTCATATAATGCATAACTGTCAAACATTTGACTCATGAAATTAAACTCAAAGACTCTTTAAGGGAAATTATACAAAAGTTATCTTTGATATTTTCTCAAACCATTAAATTTTTTGGTTTTAATATAAAATCATGAACTCAATTTTTCAACAGAATATGAAATATTGTTTATTTGTTATTATACTGAGTGTAATGCAACAAAATGTTTTCTCTATAATATCTGATGATTCAATCTGCTATGAAAAGACAACAAAATCTTCACTATTATAACAAGAACTTTTTCTGTACTCAAAAGTGAGTAAAAGACCTATCAGATTTATTTATATCAAATATGAATTAACATTAATATAGATATTAACCTTTTTCCTTTATTATTTTGTGATGGATTCAGTTGGTTGTCTCTTTGAAATAAATGTCAACTTGGTCGCTACTCACTATACTGTGTTGCTCATGTCTATTTCCATCCATTCTTTTTAGATTTTTGATCAAATGATCAGTATTAATATATATGTATGGATGAAAAAACTTAATTCTTATTAGCTCCTGGCTTTGATAAAGTATTTGTTTCTTATTTGATTTACAAGGTATTTATATATCCAAGTTGTTCTTCATAAGTTTTTTTTAAATATACAAATATCAACCTGAAAAAAAGGTTTAATCTTTTCTAAGGGTTTAGTTGAAGAAGCCAATATTGAAACAAACTCACTTTCATAAGACACTCTGTGAGAAACAATCTATGAATAAATCTGTAAGATCAACCCAATAGCCATTTCGTTTTTGAGCTGTTGCAATTTAGGCAGGTTATTCAAAGTATTTTCAGCTTAGATCGATCATTGAACATTTCTATCTTTAATGCAAACAAATGTAGTTATCCTTTTTTCATAGTTGCTTAAATTGATTTGAGAAAAGCCATAATTTTATGAGGCTTCACTGAATCACAGATATACACTTTTTTATCTTTTTGTCTTTTTTTTGAATTTTTCTCTCTTCTCCTTTAATTCAATGCTGAATAATTTAAAAAAACATCTGATTGTCTATGACTCATGACAAGAGTCAGAGGCAAATTGCCCAAGAAACTGATACATAGTTTGTGTGTGTGTGTGTGTGTAAGATACATATACTTAAAAATTATTGGAAAGGTTGAAAAATAGAATTTTGCTGCAAATGACAGAATATGTATTCACTTGTGTATGTCTCAGCATACTTAAAAGTTTCTTAAACTACCAAATATGGACAAAAATACCTTTCCTTGTTTTAATATTAATATTCTATATCTGGGAACTGACAATTTGTTTACACAATTTCATTTTGAGAAGATTTTATTAAAAATAAATAAATCTATGTATAGATTTCTTTAATAGGTTGTTTTTTAGCTTAAATAAATATTAAATTTATTCCCTTAATGTTGTGGTGGTGATACCAATTAATAAAGATGTCACTTCAGATACATGTGTAAAGATATATTACAAAATCTTTGTACGACTTTATTCTTCTAAATAGCATAAAACAATTTAAAATATTACTTTATAATGTTAAGCAAAATATAGAAAAACTGTCAAAAAAAAACATTATTTGTCATTCCATATACTATTATCATTATTTTTTAAATCTTAAAGACAATGTTTTGACTGGTCCATTCTTTGGCCTGGTGAATAGTTTTATTTTTTAAAACTGTAATGTACACTTATATAGTGCCTGCTTTTGAAAATGAAAACAAATATTTTTTGTGATGTAATGGCATTTACTCAGTTCATGTTAAAGCAAAAAAAGAAATCATTATAAATTAAAAGATTTAAAAAATTGAAGGTTAATAAATAAGATATACAAATGTCTAAATATATTTGCCCCACCTTGAGAAAGTGAATCAACATTCAACTTTGTAAGAAAAAGTGACTCAGCAATATCTTAATTTTTGACTGAAGTTATTAGGTAACAGTTACACCTGTTGTAAACAAAACATGGAAAAGATTCTGAAAATGGTTGAAAATAATTCCTTAGAAATTACAGTTATTGCAAAGTATAAGCAACCAGGACAAAAGCACATTTTGTAAATTCTGTACAGAAATATTGGAGCATTAAGAAGATGAGTTTATGGAGTGTCTAAATTCTAACTGTGAGTTGCGAATAATAAACTAAAAGTATTTTTCTACAAAATTGTCTATTTTGAATATCAATAACTTAAATATTAAAAAAAATGAACAGATTTTTTAAATATTACTTGTTAAGAAGGAATTTTGTATGCTTTGTGTAGACATCCTAGTGAGTGAATGGTGATGTTAAATTAAAAATTTGACTCTTTTAAAGACTTCTTTATGTGATGTTTTAAATTCTTTGATATTATGTTTATCTTAAAGAATATTATAAATCTCTACGAATAAACACATATTTTTGAAACAGTCTACATCATTTCAAGTTGTTAATATGCATGATCAATGTGCAATGTGTATCTTATTTACTAATAAATGGCATTTATCACAGTCATGTGATGCCTAATTTTTATGATAATAATTAAAAAAAAAAAAAAAAAAAATTGCAGTTGCTTATTGCATTCAAGAACAAGATTGAAGGGTAAAGTATACTTTTTTGAATCAAGACAAAAAATAAAAACAAAAAACCCCTTAAAAAACATGTATTGTTAGCTTTATTTTATCATAGAAATATTTTTTGTTCACTTCATTATTTTTGTGTTTCAGTGGTTTCTTCAATGAAATGTTTTGTTAAATTTCAATTTTAATCATTTGTTTTTATTTTTAGAATCAGTTCTTTACTATTAAGGAATATGTGGAAGGAGAAGGTGGAAAGATAAGTATTGTTGCTGTGTCCATGACAACAACATCAAGAATTACTTCAGGGAATGCTGTAGTTCTGCTGCTGATTATGATCACTTTTTTAAGAAGCCGTTCAAGTATTATCATTTATCTATTAATGCAATGGTTGGATTTTGTTCTAACTGCATTTATTTAGTACATCAGTGAACTGTCAATAATAGCCAAACTTGTGTTGTGGTTTAGTTGCATTGAGAAATTGTTTTGTTCTTATCATGTAAAATTTATATTAAATCTTCATTCAATAATGTGACATTGTCGTTTTAATGGATTGCAAATGATTGTTCATAACATTTTACAAGAAAAAATTGATCCAAGACAAAAAACTTGCCTTTACTCTCTGTGAAGGTCAATTACACAATGCTTGGTTGTATGTGACTTTCCTGATGGGAAATATCAATTAAAATCACTGAAATAATATATATTCATTATCTAATATGCTGTCTTGATTCTGATTGGAAAAATACTAATTTTGATAAACCTTTAGGACTGATACTTAACAATTAGTTTAAACATATAGTCATGTGTAGAAGAGAAGATGATTTAGCTTATGAGGCAACGCAAACATGTATATGCCTGGTGTGCAAAATAAGTAGTGGGCCCAAGAAAAAAAATAAACATGGTCACCCTAACACCTCAATTTAGGATAAAATGCAGCCTCGAGTGAGGAAAATTTGTGAGAGTGGTGTAAGCAAATTTTTCAAAGGGAATGTACCGGCCAAGCATAAAAATACCACCTACAAGAGAATTAGTGAGACATCTTTGTTCGTGGAGTGTCAGTCTTCTTTTTGAATAGGGTAAGTAAGAACATAAGTTTCTTTCTCACCATACACTTGGTTTGTTGTGCTTGTTACATCTTTTCTCTGCCTTTTTGTGTTTCTCATTCAGCACATTCTTTACCCACAAGAACCAGGATTTATTGTCAGGCACTTGGGGATACCCTTTATTGGTAATTTGGGCACATTGAATGGGGATTACTCCTTCCTCCTTTGCCTTTTAAGGAAGAGATTCTCAGCAATCCTTGATACCATCTCCTGACGGTATACAATGTGCCTGTAGACCTGTAGGCTTGGGTCTATTGATAAAAAGACCATCTGAGTTGGCATCTTCTTGTGTCTGGGTCTATTGCTCGGCCAAGTGGGGAGGGTGCAGAAGCACCTTTCTTTCCTCTATCTACTAATTAGCACAAACCCAAACCCTTTGACTCCCTAGAAATAACCTTCTTGGTTGTTGGTTCTTCTACATCTACATCCCTCTGTGGTTGCTTTTACAACCAAGGAGGGAAGATCTGTTCGAGCTTTCTTCAGCCATGTTGCAGGTCATCCCATTGGATAAACGGTCTGTTCTGAGAGAGACCAGGTTTGCAGCTATCCTGCAGGAGTCTATGATCACCCTGCTGGGGACTGTAACTGTCCTACTGAAGATTGAGATTGCTCCTGTCAGAGATCAAAGTCACCTGGTTGGAGATGGTATCAGGATCTGCCCCGATGGCCCCTTTGTTTAAGACTACGTCTGCATTTAACACTGACCCATCAGTGAAACCTGCTATCAGTACTGCTTCAATTCAATGTCTCTGCCAAGCAGCATGCAGGCAAAGTCTAACTGCCAGGAACCAGCCAATCAACCAACCAGCTAAAGACACTCAAAAGAGCCATAGAAGTGCGTCTCTGGTCAGCCTTATTGGGATGGACTTACCCTTGATACCTATTTCCTTGATAGTAGAAACTCAGGCCGGAGCCAACGCTATCTCTGCTCCTGGAAGCACTCAATCCATTAACCCTTCTCAGGACTGTGCCAACAGTCTATTTCCAGCAGCCTCCACCTACACTCCATAGAGACCACAACAGAGAAATCCTGAAGATCATGGAAAAAATAGGATTGAAAAACATCAGCAATATTTCCAAAGAAGCTCAATCCTTCCATTTCCAGAAATTACTCTGTCTTAGAAACCACAAACACAATCGTTCGTGGTCTCAAACTTAAAAACCAGGAGGCTAGCTGGACTTAAAAGGGAAATTTTAGAAGACCTCCTTCGCACTAGTGGGGTCCCATGTCCCTACTTTAGCTGCAGAAGCTTCGCTACATAAGACATTTTATTCCTCGTCGATGAACTGGCCGCCAAACTCGCAACCAGAAATATCGTCATCAAGTTCTTCAGGCTGCAACCTGAATACTTTCGCTCCTGAAGAACGAAGGTGATGGTATACAATGTGCCTGTAAACCTGTCAGGCAATGTTTTAGCATCCCTTTTCTGCACATTCGGCCGTGTAGAGGAGGTCACCCTCTTACGTGGTAATTCGGGCACCTTGAATGGGGTTAACGCCTTCCTCCTTTGTCATAAGAGGGAGGGATTCTCGGCAATTCCTGACATCATCTCTTTCCGAAGCCAGCAGGTAACGGTCGTCGTTGGGGACAAACGACCTCAGTGTTGGCTTTGTAAACAGCAGGGGCATTTAGCTCGGACCTGTTCAACAAAAGTTGAAGACAAATTCCACGATGAAACGACAACCACAGAAACCCCAGGAACAGAATCCAAACAACCCAACAACCCACCAATAACCACGAGGAAGAGAAGTGGACTGAGGTAGGTAAAAAGTGTAACAAAATTCCCTCCACCAAAGTCACCCCAAAAACCCCAGGCAATCCTGTTTTCAAAGTGAAGGTATCGGCCAAGCATAAAAACAACGTGGAAATTCGTCCTGCGAGCGCAATACTGAGCATAAGACCGCTGTGAAAGCGAATACTTGGATCAGTTTCACATTTCAAGACACATACTTACATTCAGTAATCTATTTCATCAAGTCATACCGAAAACATCGGTTCTAGTTAGTAAAGCAGTGATGAGCCTGTCCAGTTTTGAGATTGGTGTCCATTCAAGAATAGCAGCTACTTGTATGACTACTGAAACTTGTATGCTTGACTAAGCAAAGTTTAAGGAATAAATAATAATAATGCCAAGTTTTAATCAAAGAATGAATGTATTTTGAATGTTGGTTTCGAAGACCGACACACTCTTCCCATCATTCATTTCCTCCAATTAGGTTAGTGCGTAAAAAAACTAAATATCAGTGAGAAAGTGTTTATTGGACAGAAAAATCCCTAAAGACAACATAAGATGAAGAAAAATATTTTAATATTTTTTGTTAGTTGTTCACATTAATAGATTTCTAGAATGTACCAACTTGCCAATCCTAGATGCAGAAACACACCACTCACATTTTCAATACTTTACTGGAGTAGATAAGCATTCTGGTTTGGTTCTTTCACATGTCCTTTAGAGACAGCATTTTGGAACATGGATACACATGTTCAAATCACTTAGTATTATAATGTTCATAAAGTGACAAAAATTTCAGTTGGTCTGCAATGTTCTTTGTGGACAACAATGCTTTTTTGATCTTGCTTTAATGAAACAAGGTTGATTTAGCCACTTTTAAATTGTTCTTCTAGGAACATGCTTTTTGGAATTTTTGATTTATTGTACTAATTTTGTTCGAGTATTTTTAAGATGCTTCTGAAAAGTCATCTTTTAAGTCTTCTGGAACACTTTTTTGATATTGCAAAATCTGTCAATTGAAAAATTTACCTAATTCTCTGAATTGCAGACCATGGAATCAAAATATCCTCAAGCACTAAAAAAGTTTCTCAATATTCAGATAAGATTGTTTTTACTAGCCAAATACCAGCAATGCAACTTTCTGTTGTATAACATGATGAAGGAATGAATGACACTTTCTTTACAAAAATCTATCACTCCTTTTTATTTCTCTCATAAGGGTCAAAACTCCTGAAAGTGTGAGAGAGACGGAGGATGTGGACACAGACTGGCTGAGGAGCCGGAGGACTGCTATATTGACCTTTTCTTCCTAATCCATGGTGTGATTCCCTATTCAGAGCCTTATGTCTTTGCTTCCTTGATGAGAAGTACTCAACCAGGTTCTTTTCTGGGCTGTTGCTCACCCAGGAGCCCACTGGTTGTGATTGACTGTGTCTGTGAGACTGCCTGTTCTGACGTGGTTACCCATGTATATATAATTTCATAACAGCTATGTGTTCTTCCAGTTGTCAACCCACATGGTCTGCTTACACCCACGTATTGCTTGTTCCTCAGTAATCAATTTGTATTCTGTGTAGAGAAATCCCTGATTGATAGCTCTGTCAAAAGTCAATATGCAACATTTTGAGGTTCGTAAAACATTCTTTTTTAAAGACATTTTGAAACAAAAATTAAAATTTTACTTTTTAGGCATAGTGTAACAACATAAAGATTTAATAAATGGCAAAAGTTTTATCACCTGGGTCAGGATTTTGGCAAAGTGCCTATCCACTAAGTTGGCTGTCTAGTTTGTTAATTCACTTTAAATTTTTGTGAATTCATGCATACACATAAACAATTCCTGTGTTTTCTCTATAGTAATTACATGTAATTAACTTTTAAGGAAAAATCAAAAGACAAAAGAATAGCAGTCAAAATGATGATATCAATGAAACTCATCTCAGCATATTTGCTGTTTTATAATATCACAAATATCCTCAAATATTTTGTCTCTGTTCAATGAAACAAAAGACTAATTGCATAAAATATAAGGAAAATTTTTCGTTTGGAGGGTGTTATATATATATATATATATATATATATATATATGACTTCCATGAAAGTTCAGATGACACAAGGAAAAACAATTGACACCAGAGAAAGACCACTCAATCACTACCATATCAGGAAAAAATCAGATATGCACTCACAATATGGGGGCAGAATAACATCAAGTCAGAAAAGAAGGCAGTGTCATCTCTATGAAATTGCTCACCTGTGTCAATAAAAGTGTAAATTTCAAACCAAGATTTTAAATTGAAGAGATCTAGTGTACACAGGATTTCTTTAGTTATTAATACAGGTTACCATTTTAAAAAAATTAGTCATTTGAACTTGAACTACATAGAACATCATCTTGTCTTTCCAATGATGTTATCATCTTGTCATACAATTATTGAGGTCATGTACACAGACTTCACATGTGAATATCATCAAAATTCTCCTCTTGTTCAGTGTCATATTGTTTTTTAATTCAAATCTTATATAATTGAATTAGCTTTGTTACTGGAGGGCTGTGAATACAACAAAGCACTAAGTGGCTGCATCTTAATCTGGACTTGTGATGGAAAACCAACAAAGTTGTGGTAGAATTGTAAGATACTGCTGGTGTGCTCTAGGTTAGTGGTAATGAGGCATTGGTACAAAAACCCTGCCTAACTCCAGAATCATCATCTGACGAAGGTTTGGTTGGCAACATTTGTATATGATGATATTATTAGTGATATAAAGTAACTACGAATCACAGCAGATGATATATGAATAAAAGATTAGAGTGTTGGATGATTTAGTTAATATTTTGATGTTTATTCCCATATTTATAAGAAAATTAAAAAAGTGACATTTTCTGTGAAGAAGTCAGAAAATAAATAGAAATAAAAGTGCAGCTCGTTGCACCAAAATTGATCAAGGGTTACTCAAGGTTTGAATGATGGTTTCATAACAAATGTGTCTTTAATGACAGGCCCACAGAATTTCATGTTGATAGCAGTTAACCCAAATTTTATAGGGCTGCTGATAATGATAATCAGGTGCATTTTTAATGAATACCTTTCACTATTAAATCATAACCTGACAAATTGATAAAGGTGGTTGAGTTGATTTCAATATTTGTTTATTTCTTTATTTTTTTGCTGATTAAATTGATTCCCTTTCATAATATTCTGATGATGATGTGGATAAATATTGAAATATTAACTAAAATCACCTGCCATTCTTATTTGTTATTCAAATATTGACTATCTGTAAACATATTGTTTGGAAGTACTTTTATCTTTTATACAAAATTGTCTGATAAATAAGATATTCATACATCATATATTTCTGAAAATGTAAAAAAAATAGCAGTACAAAATATCAAAAAAATTATTAATCTATGTATACCCATACAATTATGTTGCAGCTGTTAGTCTGAGAAGATCATAGATCTCTATCTGGATCTAGGCACCGACCTGGGTAAAGTTATCTAGAAGTCCAGCATTTGCCCATGCAGCAAGTCTCTCCTCTCTATATCATGTGCATTATCCAAGAGAAATGGAAGAACAAATACTAATGCAGCTTAGTATTGGTGCCATTGCAGGAGTTGCCAAAACAAGGTTGCTGACAATGTTGAACTGTCTTAGGGACTTCAGCCAAAGAGCTGCATACAAAGTCAAACTATTTTACTCAAAGTCTAGGGAAGAAGAGATAGGTTCATATCTTCCTCCAAAGTATTAGTGTAAAGTGAATAAAAACAGCATTAGCTGGAATTTGAACTCTACTTATTACTTCTGTTTTCCATGCTGGTTACCATTGTGCTACATATACCTCTATAGACATAATTACACTGATAGATTTCCAAATAAATGTATAGAAAAGCCTTTATATATTTACTTACAAACGTTTTATATATTTCTGGTTTTAAAGTAAATTATCTTTTTTGATGAACAACTTCATCACTATTTTTTATCAATGATTCAGGCAATAAGTAACTTTCAGCAAAAGCTTTCAAAATATATTTTATTAAGGATATATGTTTTCCTCATCTCTTACTTTTTGTAACATTCTCAACCCTTTCCAAGTGCTGGAACTGGCACCCCCCCTTTTTAGTTGTCTATAAGCCTCATAACGTGATCAAAGTCCTGTAGAACGCAACAATATACAACAGCAATAATAGTGACAATAATAACAGCAACACTTACCAGAGGTCCAGCATAGTCAAGACTTTTATTTCCTGTTAATTTACAGGAAGGTACAAGGCCTTGAGTTTTGGGGGGAAGGGAAGGGTGCGGTCTTGCATTAACTATGTTTTTACTAAGGGGACCTAGCTAGCCACATTCGCCGACCCATTCAACAATACAATATATAGTCATTCATCCGTCACCATGCGCGCTGCTACCACCAAAATACCACATTTGCTCTATGAAGAAAGACCTACTTAAAACCCCGGAAGTGATGCATGATTTTATTTACAAATGAATTCGTATGATGAGGATGGGAGAAAAACCCCGAAATATATACAAAAACAAGGAAAAATCCCCCGTTTGGTTGCCCTCCCATCCCCCCGTCTATATAATTGGAGGCCGACTGTTTTCCGGGGCGAAAGATCCGGAAACAAGTCGGACCTGCCCTAGGTGGGGCTGGGATCCTAATCTATAGGGGAGAAAAAAGAAATAAAGGGTCGGGCGCGGTATGGGTCGATACAAGCCGGTAATATGATTTTATACATGTGAATGTTCAAGATCTTCAGTGAGAGCGGACTGGGATACGGCTAGAGGTAGAAAAATAATGGGGATGGGGAAGATCTTGAATACTAATGACGAGATGACGGGGACAATGACTGACAACATACTGCTAACTAGGTTACAAGGGAAAAAGCATTGCCTACTAACCGGGGGTGGGGTCCCGAAGGACCCGTACCGTAGACGCCATGGGCGGGCAGAGGAGGGAAGGATGACTCCAACGTTGCCCCCTTTTGTACGACCAGGCTCGCTGCATTCACCCACCTTCTGTTGAATGTTATGCGATCCAAGCGTTTTCTATCGCATCTGATTTTGACCCTCAGCTGATGCCGAAAATACAAAACCAGATCGCGATGAGAAAAGTTTGCATCTTCATACAATCCCTTCTTTCGCGTAATCCAAATCACCATTCGAGCTACAGCCAGGATCGCGAGAAACACCACACGCTTCTCACCCTGAAACGGAGGAAGAACGTTGTCCACGACGTAACCAACGTCGAGCAGCACGAGCTGCTTGGGTTCGATGCGAGCCGTCCACTCCCCGACGTGATCCCAGAACGAGCGAACTCGCTCGCAATAGTAGAAGGCGTGCTCAGCCGTTTCTTCTAATCCACTGCCGCAGCGAGGACAATCAGGCATGTCTGCTATGCCCGCTCTGTAGTTCAAGCCGAGAAGGGGTAACGCATTCCGTACAAGTCGCCAGGTGAGCGAGAACTCGGAGTTGTTCAAGAAGCTCGATCCTGGCGCCCAATTCCAGTGAGAGCGGATCTCCTCCGCCGTCCAGCCTCGCCGCTCGCTAAGAGGATCAGAAGCGGAACCCACCACTAACTCCCGATATAGCTCTTTCCGAGGCCGTGAAAGGTCACTGAACCCAAGAAGGTTACGAAGGGCCTGTCGGCACTCGCGGACAAACAGTGCTTCGCCCAAAGGCTTACGTCGACCTTCAGCCTTTGGGTCTGACTTGAGGCGAGGAAAAAGTCCGACTCGCCTTTCGTCTCCACACTGAGTCCCCCGTCAAGGACCGGCCGAGGTATGCAAGTCTTTCAGCAAGCCAGTGGCTCTCCAGATCAGGCATACCCAGACCCCCGTTGCGTGTACGTTGGATACAGACCTGCCTACGGACCATCGGCCTTGCACCTCCCCAGAGCAATCTGGAGAGGGATTGTTCCAGTGCCAACCGACGTGCCTTAGGCAGAGGAAGTACAGCCAATCGGTAAAGGATCAGAAGGAAGACGTACGTGGCGCACGCCTCCGCCCTGCCCTTTAAGGACAACCTCCTTGAAAGCCAGATTCCCACCTGAGCATTCACCTTAGCTTGTACCTCCGACCAATTTCGCTCCAGTTGGAGGTCGGGTCCGAACCACACCCCGAGGATGCGGATGGGTCCGTCACTTATATCCAGACGGCGGGACACAAAGACTGTGATGTCATCAGCGAACGCGGAAACCCTTGCAGCAAGGCTGCTGACAAAAGGTATACCGCGCAGGGACGGACCTGTCCTCTCATCCCTAAGCCTGCGCAGGAGGGGCTCCAACGTGAGGACATAGAGTAGAGGAGACAGGGGGCAACCCTGCCGGACCGAACGCTCGATCGCTAATACCCTCGAACGCCTTCCGTTCACCTGCACCACAGCCTGAGGGTTGTGGTACATCATGCTAATCCATCTGCGGAACTCCGGTTGGAATCAGGCAGTCTCCAAAACAGACGCCAAGAACCGATGGTCAACCCTATCGAAGGCCTTGGACTGATCTAAACTGATCAGCGCGGCTTCTGTGTCGTCTTCTATCCCCTCTAGGACCTCGCGAATCAAGTGCAGATTGTCCTGGATCGATCTTCCCTTCACAGCAAAGGTCTGTTCAGGGCCGATCAGATCACTGATGACACGCTGTAAACGATTCGCCAAGACCCGGGCCAAAATCTTTAACTCTGTGTTAAGCAGAGTTATGGGCCTGTAGTCATCTAAACCCTCCCAAACATGCCTGCCACCTTTCTTCAGCAATGTGATCACGCCCTTGGTAACGCAACCAGGGATGGCTCCCTGGGCGAACCAATGGTTGAACACATCCGTCAGAATAGGGACAAACATGTGCGACATCCTCAAGTACACTTTGTAAGGCAAACCATCTAGTCCCGGCGACTTGTTGAGGCCGACCTGCTTCAACGCATCATGGACTTCGCATTCAGTAACCACACCCTCGCAGCTAGCCGCTTCAGCCGCCCCAAGGCGGGGGAAGTCGGCAAGATAGCTACGAAACTCCCGAATCGGGAGATCAGAGCAGCGGGCAAAGCGATCCCGAAAGTGCGCCCGAAAGGCATCACGCATCTCACGACTCAAATGCAGCAGTCGCCCGTCCGCGATCTTGACAGACACGATGTACCGATCGGGGAACCTTCGCACTTCTTCACGTGCAGTCGCGTTCGATTTCACAGCTTCGTAGAGAACTCTATTTAACCTAGATCTAACTACGTGTCCCTTGTAGCGCTCGCTATTCTCACGCTCAAGGTCCCTCCTAGCTAGTTCTACACCTAGGGAGTCCCCCCCAGCCACCGCCCGGGAAAGTCTATCGTCTATAGACTTCGCCTCCTTGGCCTTATCTAGGCTGAGCTGTTGACCGTATTTGGTGGTGAAGTCTCTAATCCTATATTTCAGAGAAACCCACCACCTATTCCCGGTAACCGCCCCCACTAACGCCCGCTGAATTAGGGATTCCAGCCGGTCCCGGAAGTCCCATATCTCCAGTAAGGAGGTATTGAACTTCCAGTAGCCGGCCAGACTAGGTCTATTAACTAACCGCAGACTGACTCTAACAAGTTTATGGTCAGTCCACGCTATCAAGTGGAACGTTGGACAACTAACGAAATCAATGTCAGCTCGTCTAACACTCTGTCCAAGTAGGAACCTACTTTGGCAGAGGGCGAGCTATCTAGCCACGTCCACATCTCCTGCCCAGGGTGATCAAGACGAAACCTGTCGACGAGACCGTGACGAGTCACGAAGCTGACAAGGCTGCTCTCACACCTTCCCGCACGACTAGCTCCCCGCCCGACCTTATCTATCTTGGGATCAAGGATCGCATTCCAATCACCCATTAAGACTAGCCGCTTCGTATCGTCCAGGAACGGCGCCAACCGACGAAAAAAGGAAACCCTCTCCACAGCGGTATTGGACGCATAAACCGCAACCAGACGGAACTTGAAACTTTTCACGGCAACATCGGCCACAACCAGCCGGCCCCCGTCACCTGCAAAAACAACGTCAACATCAGCATCAAGGCTGCGTCCAACTAGCAAGGAGACCCCAGCGCTGAAGTTGCTGCCGTATGCTGAGAAAACGTTAAAGTCGTTTTCCAGCACCCGACAGTCAGCCTCGCAAGTGAAGTGGGTCTCCTGCACTGCAGCAACATCTACGCAGAGCTTCTTGAGTTCACCAAGCAAGCGCGCACTCTTGCTTGAATCCCTCAGTCCCCTCACATTCAAACTGGCAACGTTTAAAGCCATCAATCCGACTTACCTTACTCATCGTCGACTACGGGCCGGAAATCCTTGGGCGTGAGGATGCCGACAGCCTGACGCAGGGAACCGGTACCGAGTTCAGTCGTCACTCGGTTGTCCCTGGTGATTCCGCCGACATCTATCGGGAACTTCAGCTTTAGGGCCCTATAAAGAGACGGGTGAACCAAAATGGGGACCCTCCCTGAACAGTAAGTTATACATTTTTTGAGGGAGGAGTGCTCCAACTCCGTCAGCTTTATGCCCGTATCAGTCTGACAGACTGTACTCAAGAACTTCCATACGCCCTTGGTACGGTCGCCAGCTGACCGGACAAAAGTGGTCACCATGGCTGCACTCCTGAAATTCGCGGGATTTGAAACTTTTAATTCATGAATTTTTTCTAGGCTGGCCAACGGCTTTAGTGCCTTCCGGAGCTGGAAGTCCCCAACTGCCTCCAGCTCCGCAGAGCACAAAGCCGCTGCCCGCTGTATTTGTCCGATTGTAAGTTCTTGTTTGTGTTTCTTTTTTTCAGCAGGTAGTTTTCTCTTTGGGGAAATGATGGCTGGGAATAATTCTTGGGAGGAAAAGTCAGTAGGGCTAAGTGAGGGAAGGGATGGGGTTCAGGCTAGGCCCGAGGGTTGTGCCCTTTCGGCAGACTGAGATCTGGGGTGGGGGATTTTGTAGGGGCGGTGATGTTTTTTAAAGAAAAGTTCTTGTTGAGGTGAAAGGGGGGCCATTTGTTGGGGAGGAGATGGTAATGTAATTTTTGGAGGTGGAAATATTGTTGAAGGTAATGGAGGTAGTGGTGAAGGTACTGGTGGCAATGGTTGAGAGGAGGGGCCTGCCTCAGGAGGAGTTTTTTCTGGGCATATTTTCTTGGCTGCCTCCTCCCCACTGTCCCTTCTCCTCTTCAGATTTGTGGATGTTTCCATTTCTTCGTAGGTTTTTGTTTTCTTTTTTGTCTTTTTCGGTGATGGAGCTGTTGGTGTTTTGGGGGTTGCTGGTTTTCTTTGAGTTGTTTGTTTTTTTGCTGCTGCTGCTGCCGGTTGTTCTGTTGTTGTTGTTGCTGCTGTTTCTGTTGTTGTTGTTACTGCTGCTTCTGCTGGTGTTTCTGTTGTTGTTGCTGTTGTAACTGCTGCTGCCGCTGCCGGTGGTTCTGATGTTGTTACTGCTGCTGCTGCTTGAGTTGGGGCCTTGGTTTGTTTTTGAGGAGGGGATGTATTTGGACTTTTTTCACCCCCTTGTTTAGGGGATCCCCTCCTCTTTTTGGTCACTTCAGTCCAGCCCTCCGGGTTGTTTTGGGGCTGGACCTGACCCGGGCCCTTGGCCTCCGCTTCTTTGGTGATGGTGGAGGCCGCTGCGTCTTTTGTTGTTGTCGACGCCTTTTCCTTATTTTCAGGTCGCTGGGGGCAAAACTTTGCGATATGTCCAATCTGTTTGCACCCCAAGCACCTGGGGCGTCTTCCCTCCACCATCACCATTATCTGCCGATCCCCGCAAATCAGCGTTTCAGGGATGGCTTTGAAGCCATCCCTGGTCAGGCACAGCCGGAAGGCATAATCCCCGTAGGCTATCCCGGCCGGAGACCTGAGGAGGTTAAATTCCTCGACGTGTCCATAGGCGCTTAGGTACGCTGCGAGGACCTCCCCAGTGATAATGGCCGGGACATTACACACCGTGACGCAGAGCCTACGGGTGCCTTTGTACTCCGGCTGTAGCCTGAAGTGCTTGGTTATAATATCCGATTCAGCCGTCTTGGCCGCTTGCTTCTCCGTAGGAAGGAGGACATCCCATGTCGCAAAACTTTTTCGGCAAAAGTATTGGCATGGGATGCCTGCCTTCCTTATCAGCTCCTCAAATACTTCCTTTGTGAGCCCCACCAGTCTTTTGGTCTTAAGGTCGGAAACGACCAGAGAGAGGACTCTTGGGGCAATTTTTTCTGCAATTTCCGGGATGGGCAGTATTTCATTCCCTTTGAAATATTTGGCAAATCTGCCCACCCGGTCTGCCTCGTGTTCTTCCGGTCCTCTCTGCTGGCCTTTCCAGGCTGTGGGGCTCTTTGGGCCGGCTGAATCGGGCTGTCTTGGGATGTTTCAGCTTCTGTTGTGTCTCCGGGGATCGGCAGCGAAGGCCAATTTGCTCCAATAGGGCTTGGAGTGGTCTGAGTAGGGGCTGTCGTTTCCCCCTCCATGGCTGATGCAGAATTATCAGCCAGGAGGGTAGAAGAATTAACCTCCACCTACTGTAAGTATGGAGGGGGGTTCTACTGTTTTAACAGAAGAAGAAAAAGACGCACAAAAACACTAAAAAATGCCACAAAAAACACGTAGAACCCCTGAAAGAAATATAAATAAAAAAACGACAAGCAAATAAAAATTAACACAGTCCGACGACAAAAATACAAGTCGGATAACAAGTAAACAGGTGACAAAAAAAACAATTGACAGACCAGTGTCAAAAATAACGAATTCTCGGTAAGACTTTTTTTTAAAAAAAAAAATAAAAAGTTCAAACAGAAAACAAAGTCTTACCGAGATAATCAAATTAATGTAATCCAAATAGGTTTTGCACACAGAAAAAATCAAGTTAACGTGAAGTAGAGTATCCAAAAAAGACCCCATTCAGTAATTCTGTTGAGGATAAATAGATGAATGGATACCACTCATGCAAATGAGTTGGATAGGTCCATTCTCGTGAAGTGAGCCAATCCACATGCTGTACACATGCTGCTCATGCACTCTTTAATAAAAGAGGTGAGCTTTAGCTGGTTAGCTTTTCAAGGAGCTAGCCATGTTACTATTGGCTTGAAGGTGAGTGCTATTCATTGATGTTCTATATGTTCCAAGTATTGGTAGGTATCACTAACAATTTAACATAAATCATTTGTTTGCACACAGTTTAAATGTCAAACTCATAGATAGAACCCTATCAGGTGTAACCACTCCATGTTAGAAAGGACCTGGGAGCAATGGCAATGAATGGGTACTCCATATTCCCTAAAGCTCCAAGGCTGGAGCCTCAACACTAGATGGTTTAATGTCATATCCAGGACACTTGTTGGGTGGATGTTTGTCCCTTGGCAGAAATGCAGTTGGTATATTCTATAGCTACAACCAACTAGTGTATGTTGGATCTGATAACCCCTGATTCTTATTGGGTATGTTATGCTCTTTATTTTGTTAACTGAAAATGAAATAGCAAAAATAACTAAGATAAGGATACTAGTCTGAATAATTTGTAGATTAAAGACAATTAATGCATTAACTATTACATGATGCATAAGGGCATCTGGTGACATAAAAAAAGATAACAGTGAACATGTGAAAAGATAACAGTGAACATGTGAAAATGAAATAGCAAAAATAACTAAGATAAGGATACTAGTCTGAATAATTTGTAGATTAAAGACAATTAATGCATTAACTATTACATGATGCATAAGGGCATCTGGTGACATAAAAAAAGATAACAGTGAACATGTTAATATCCAATCAAATTACATTTTGAGTTTTAGTATAGATATCATGCAAGTTACTTAGTAATGAACACTAAGGAAACAAGAATTTTCTTTTGTTACCTCAAAAACACTTGCAGACATACAGAATGATGAATTCCTGGCCTTGGGTTAAGAAAGAAAAGAGAAAAAAATATGGGAAAAAATGATCTGGTGTGTTATCAGCAGTGAACCTGAAAACAAAGAAGATTTTGAGTGGTAAGGTGTGGTCAGGGGGTTGGTTAAATGATGAGGACCAAAGGAGGTAGATTGAAGAGGCTTGCTCTTGGGAAATGGTAAGCAGAAATGAAACAGGCAGCATAAGAGAAGACAGGCAACAAGGATGTAATCTGAATGGAGGCATCATGTCTGCATGGCGCCACACAAATGAAGCATTCTGCAGACCAGGCTATAAACTCACTATCTCTGTTCTATTATGAAAACAGCGATACAATATATACAAGAATATGTGTGCACACACACACACACACACACACACACACACAATATATATATATATATATAGTGAAAATCACACAATGCATAAGATTAGTGTTTTCCTCTCTGATAAATATAATTATCATCATTTTAAGTTCTCTTTTCTTTTGTGCATGTATATATGTGTCTGTGTGGGCATGTGCATTTACCCTTGTCCACATTAAGTGGTTTGGCAATAAATCTGAGTTCTTTCCTGATAACTTGAGGCTCCAACAGCTGAGCTCAAAATTAACAGCCTTGTAGTTTATAAAATTCATGGAGCTGTTAAACAAATATAGCAAGAGAATAAACATTTTTCTATCAATATACATAGTTAAAATGAAATATGTGAGAATATTTATTGTGATTTTTTAAAAAGATTACTGTTTATCTTTTTAGAAAACATTTTTTCTTCCAAGAAGTCTCGGTGATATGGATGGATATAATAAAACACATGAATATGCCACATTTTTTAAAACAATTACATTCTCAATGATTAAAACTAAAACTAGTTGTGAAAAATTAACAGATAATTATAAAAAAAAATATTATTTCTATTTGTCTTATTTCATATTTATACAAGACGATCCTAAAAATTTAATGGCTAAACCAAAATAAGAATGACTTATAATTGTGCTATTCTACACATTCATCCCACAAATCAAAATACTTGGCACATCATTTCTCATGTTTCTTTAAACATTTCAAAGAAAAAAGTTATTCTTTTTTTTGTTGAGCCAAGAACCTTTAAGTATTTGCTTTAAATTTAAATCAAACTGGACTTTATAGAGTTGATGGATTAATTGGCATACCAAATAGTAAAGGCCCTAAAACATCTAAACTACAAAAGATAATTATTAGGGCATTTTGATCCCTAGGATTGAGATTTCCTCCAATTTAAAAATTGTTAACTTTTTAGATTTTACATTTAATTTAGATAATAGCACCTTCTTACCCTTCAATAAAATAATCATGTACTTAGATCAATATTAACTTGAACCACCCTAGACCTATAATTAAACAGATTCCTATTGCAGTAAATCTAAGAATAAGTAGTCTATCTTCTTCCAAAAAATTTTTGAAAATAATAAAGGATCTTATAATGAAGCCCTATATAATAGTGAATACTTAGACTTGAAAGAAATTAATACAAATGAATATAACACTATGCATAATAACTATAGAATGAATGACATCCATAACAATAATAATCATATCAGAATTAATACTTATATAAATAAAAATAGATAAACAAAAATAATATGGTTTGACCCTTCTTTCTGCCAACTTTCCAATATCAATATATGAAATATTTCTAAAAATTAATTGATAAGCATTTCAAGAAAGACAACCCTTTAAGTAAAATTTTCAATAGAATCACCTTAAAAGTTAGTCATTCAGGCTCTTACAATATCTCCAAAATAATTTATAACCACAACAAAAAATCATTGGATAATTTAAATTTGAGAAATAAGGAAACATATAAACCCCCTTGTAATTTTAGAATTAACGAGGAATGCCCATTGGATGGAAACTGTATCCTTGAAAATGGAGTTTACCAGGGAAATATTTTTCCTAAGGGAAGTAATTAAAAAGTAATTAGGAAGTAATAAAAGCATACATTGGTGTGTCCTCACTAAAAGGAAAATTCAGGTATTATAACCATAGAAAATCTTTTAATTACCCTTTACTTAGGAACCAAACTGCCTTATCTAAATATTATCATTAATACCAAGGATTAACTCCAATAATAAATTGGATAATTATTAAAAAATCCTCTTCAACAAGTAGTTTGCATGGCAGATGCAATTTATGCCTAAAAGAAAAAAATTGTATTTTGAAATATAATAAATATTCAGTTTAGCATAAGTATGCTGTTAGTTCTATAGTAAGGATTAATTAAATAGGAGAAACAAATTTATATTTAAATGTAGATGTAAAAATAAATTCAATTTATGATAATGAATATTAAATTTACACTTTAATCCTGTTAAACAAATAGGTAAATAATGGTTATAATACTTTTTAATAATGATTATAATTACTCTTTTGTACATAAGGATCACTTTATGATTATTTGATATAAGAATAAATTTTAAAAAATAAAGTTGGCAACCTTAGTCGAGGGTGACCCAAAGGCTCCCTTTTCAATAGCTACTACACCAGGGTGTAGGGGAGGGTGCTAGTCCATTTCTAGGATTGCTTCACTTTACCCTTGATCCTCAGCTTATAGTGCTGAGTGCTTAAGCAAGGTGACATCAAGTACCATTTTTTGAGTCTTTGGTATGACTCGACTTGGGATTGAACCCTGGTCTGCCAGACCATTGATGAACACTCTACTCATTGATAATTATGGCCCGGTTAATATAATAATAATAATAAGCTTAATATTATATCAATCTTTTAAATTAAGATTATTATCTAAATATTATATATAAATTTATATAACAACATCTAGAGTTTTTACTTTTTAAATTTAATTAATCTAATGTTCCGCTTAGTGAATTTGAAGAGAAAAAACATTTTGATAAAAATCAAATTAAATTCACACCTGTACAGTTATTTTTATATGGAGACATACAAATAAACCAAAAACATGATAATAAATATTAGATTTAAATTTTATCCCTGTCAAACAAATAGATAAATAATGGTTGTATTATCTACTCTTTTGTATATAAGGATCAATTTATGATTATTAACCATTATAATGATTATCATATTGATCCTTATAGTAATATACTTTTGCTGAAAATTACATATAAATTTATACACCAATATTATGAGTTTTTATGTTATAAATTATTTTTTAATCAATTTAATTTAATGCTCCTCAGAGGAAATCAAATAGTATTAATATATAAATGAAAATCAAATTAGATTTACCCCATTACAAAGGAGTTAACTATTAATGATTCATCTTGTTTTAAAAAATATATACATTACTCACTAAATTGCTATATAAATATAATCATCATAAATTTATATAATTAGTCTAAATATTGAGATATTAACTGAAAATCCTATAACATCTTATGACTTTCAGAATTTAAATAAACTTAAATGTAGCTATTAGGGTTCTGAATCCTTATCATAAACATATAACGAGTTTTTCAATTAACAATTAAATAATTGATTATATTTAAATTAGAAAAATACTGGAATTAGGATATAATTAGGTTCTTGGAATTAAGTTTTTTATATATAAAAATATTAAAAATATAGAAATTAAAAAATCTTTAAAACAAGGAAGTTTTTTTTTATAGATACAAATCTTTGGTACAATACTGGATGGGCTATTATCTAATTCATTATCTATTGAATTAATATATTTTGTTTGTATAGTAAACAGTTTTTTTATATATGTTGATTTATTCCATCTGATGAAACATTCTTTTTTATAAAAAGATTGTTGAAATAAATTTATAATGGATCTTATCTGTTAAGTTTTACTGATATTATTTATATATATACATATATTCTCAAATAAATAGGTCCACAAATGAATTTTGATGTGATATTTTCGGGTCTTATTATTATCTCAACATGTTTTGCTCTTTTTCAAGAGTCCAACACTATATCAAGGACTTCCTCCCCATCTTTATGCTAGAACCAATATATATATATATATATATATATATATATATATATATACTGGTTCTCTCTCTCTCTCTCTATATATATATATATATATATATATATAGAAGGAGAGAACCAGTATATATTTATACTCTCTCTCTCGCTCTCTCTCTCTCTCTATATATATATAGAGAGAGATAGTTGTAGTTGGTCAACCTTAGTCGAGGGTGACCTGAAAGCTCCCTTTTCAATAGCTACTACACGAAGGCATAGGGGAGGGTACTACTCCTTTCCCTGGATTGCTCCACTTACCCTTGGTTCATACCTTATAATGCTGAGTGTTAAGTAAAGAGGCATTAAGTACCATTTTTTGCGTCTTTGGTATGACTAAACCTAATCTCTCAGACTACTGGCGAACAATCTAAGTGTTGGACTGCAACATTGTAGTGAGTTCAAACTCCAGTTGCACTAGTGCATTCACTTTCCGATTAATATCCTTGGGCAAATTTGATCCCCCCAGCTATGGGTTAAATAGTACCACTACTATTCTTCAACAAGGGTGGCTTTGGCATTAGATAACTCAGAAAGGTTGATAGGCCATTAAACAAAGAAACCAAGCCAATCCTATATAAGGAGTGTATTAACAGTACTCAAACTACATTAATACACTCTATGTCCTCCTTGGGGATTATCATAGGTCTGTAATCTCACATGCAGATGATCATACAGATAGTATATAGGATCTTTTGTTTAGTTTGGTTTGGTGAGTTTTATGGCATATCAACCTTTGTAGGTTATTTAACGCCAAATCCATTTTTATGTAAATAATCTGTTCTATTTAAAACAATTCAGTTTATCGTAAGTACACAGTTTGTCAAAAACATTTCCATTTCAGACTATTCAAGCTGTTATATATAACAATTCAGTTAAGTGTGAATACAGTTTTAATGTCAAAAAACAGATCTATTTCAAATAATTCAGTTAAGCATAAGCATGCTGTTTAAATGTAAGTACGGTTTAATTGTCAAAAACATTTCTATTTCAAGCTATTCAGTTTACTCAAACAATTCATTTTAGCATTAGTATGCTGTTAGTTCTACTTAACCCATAGATAGGGCCCTATCAGGTGCTACCACTCCGGGCCAGAGTGGACCTGGGAGCGATGGCAATGAAGGGGTACTCCACATTCCCCAAAGCTTCAGCACTGCTGGAACCTCACCATCAGATTGTTTAGTATCATATCCAGGACACTTGTTAGGGGGGGTGTCTTACCCATCTGCAGTCAGTGTATTCTACAGCCCCAGCTGACTGAGCAAGGATCTTTTGTACATTTTTCCTCATTGAAGACTGAAAAATACATATGTATATACTGTACCCAGGTCAAAACTGACATCAACCTTTAAAGTTTTGCAGTTTTATTTTCTGTCAGTACCTTCATCAAGTTGTGCTGGCAGTACAGATTTTCCTGACTCTCTCTCACCAACCACCCCTATCTAGATATGTACATGTATGTGTATAAAGAAATAAACATATATATCTTGGCTGGTAGAAGAGGATAAAAGAGAATAAAATGAGTAAACCAAATGGGAGAGAATGGTAAGTGGGTTGGAAGGGGGAGAGAGAGAAGTTAATGGGTTGGGAGGGGAGATAAATGATGAACTAATGTTTTGTTTGAAAATTTCAAACTCTGTAACTAAAAAGGTGAAGACAGAGTCAGTTTTGTCTTTTATTTTGATTCAAGTACATTAATAAGTAAATGTATGCATATGAAAGCAGAGGTAGAAGATATGCATGATGTTTTGTGCATGTGTACATATATGATTTAAAGAATCAACCACTTAATGGAAGGGAACATTGCTGTCCGAGACAATGTTAGTTGAGTAAGAATCTGGAAAACTCACAGCCCATTCGGCTGGAGTTATAGAATATACCAACTGCATCTCTGCAACAAGTGTCCTGGATATGACACTAAACCATCTTATGGTGAGGCTCCAGTCTTGGAGCTTTGGGGAATGTGGAGAACCCTTTCACTGCTATTGCTCTCAAGTTGACTATCTATGTGTCAAATAGAACTTTTTGACATTTAAACTGAGTAAAACTTATGCTAAATTGAATTGTTAGAAATAGAGCCGTTTGATCATTTAGCTGTGTGGAAACAAATGACTAATATTAAATCGAATTGTTAGTGAAACATGGCAATACTTGGGGCCATTTAACTGTGTACAAACAAACAAGTAATGTTGAATGGAAAAATTAGTGTTAAATAGCAATACTTGAAACCACTTCAGTATGTGAAAACAAATGATAAATAGTAAATAGAATAATTTGTGTTCGAAATGCTTGAAACCATTTGACTGCAAAAATAAAATGAGCTCAAGCTCGTGAAAAATGTTATGAACAAAATGTTTCCAAATCATATATATTTGATGTATATGTATAAAGAGGACTTGGTATTAAATAACCTTCAATGGTTGATATGCCATAAAACCAACCTAAAAAATTTTCTAAATTCATGTTTGTTGATATTTTGGAATTTTATATGTATATATTTCTAAAAATTTAGGAGGTGTAGGAATGCTTCTTGCTACAGTCCCACCAATGCCAGTGATGAAACAGATATCACCATTTTCTAAAACAGGTTGTCTTCTCTTGGTTGAAACATCCCTAAACATAATGTTCTAATCATTGATGGAGAGATGAATGCTCAAATAGGCAAAGACGAAAATGATAAATTTTGCTTACACAAACTGCCAAATAGAAATGGCAAATATCTAACAGATTTTTCACTTGAGAACAGTCTTTCATGACTAAAAATTTAATTCAAAAAAAAAAAAAAAAAAAAAAAAAAAAAAGGAAGGAAAACTATTGACCTACACTGACCCAAATAACATTAAAACATAGCTAGATTATATAAACAAAAAGTGGATAAATAGTGCTCTGAAATGTGAGGCATACTCTCCTTTTGAAGGAGTAATTCCTGATCACAGGATTGTCTTGGCAGAAATAAACAGTTAAAACCATGCATTACAACTAGTCCTTACTTACCAATAGTGATATAAGCAATAAATATTAGGTAACTGTAAGAAACAAATTTGATACTCTTCAGGAGACATCTGAAAGACATACACTCAATAAAAGAAACTTTAAGTTCAGAAAGAACTAACCAACACATACCAAAAAGAGCAATTAGTATACATTCAAAGTCAAATCCATAAAATTAGAAATTCAGTGGAAGATAGACAATCTCGAATAGCATGGCAGATAGAAAATGAAGTGAGTTGAATGAAGAGTACCTAGAGAGCAAAACTAAAAGCTGTCAGCCAAGAAAAAAAACTTCAGAAATGGAAAAAACATTTCAGGAATTTGGTTGGAAACCCTCATGAAATCACAGACAAACCGATCAAAAAATTGAGGACCAACTAGATGTCAAACTAGGATAGTTTATGGTGGAAGAACTTTATGCATTATTGAACCCCAACTCCCAGAAAAACTGCAGGCCTCAATAAATATCCTCTGAAATTTAAAAGACAAGAATATTATGTCATGTAGTCTATAAACAAAATACAATAGAAAAATGGATGAAAGGTTGCATCCTTCCCTTCTCCAAGAAAGGTGAACTTAGAATTATTAAGGGCTGTAGAGGCATAACACTTACTGCTATAGCTGCTATGGTTCATAATACCATGATTCTCAATTGTAACCAGCCTGAAATAGAGAAAATTCTAAGGAAAAACTCAAAGTGTTTTTGAAGAAATTGCTCCACAACTGCACAGATTCTGAAAATCAACTGAGTCATTGAAGTAGTACAGACAAAAAATCTTGAAGCAACACTACTTTATGTAAAGTTTTTCAAAGAATTCACTTTCATACACAGAGGAAAGAAGGAGCAAATAGTCTTCCTAAAGAAACTGTTACTGCTTTAATTATGCTTTATAAAAACATGAAAGGAATGGTTTGCTTACCAGATGGAGACACTGACTTCTATGTCATATTGAGTTGCATAACAAGCTGAGGTGCCCGTGGTGTAATTATTATTGTCGTAGGAAATGAACACGGCGACACGAGTTCAAATCCTGGACGAAACTGGTTGCATTTCACATAGCACTAATACCCTTGGGAAAGGTATGAATCCAATTATTCTCCCTCCAGCTATGGGTAAATAGTAGGATAGACTAGGTTCTTCAGCCTTGGTTAGGCAACTAGTCTAGGAGAAGGAAAACTCAGAATTGAAACCTGTTAAACTCCGCTTAAAAATTGACCTTGTGTCATATCCTGCCCGAGCGGAGGGGTTGGTAAATAGGATAACAAGCTGAGTTAACTTTTTGAATGAGCTCTGAGGGAGGAGAGTTATTCATGGCACATTAGAGCATTCCATTATGCACATGTGGGCAAGTCAATTCCCTGGATTATGACTGGTTGCTGGTCTATGCATGGACATATAAGTATATAAATACCATTTTTAATTTAGAAGTGGTGCAGGGATTGTAATGTTACAGCCTGGCCCTCTGGGCTGAGACATATTTTGGCTGGCCATGTTTCCCAGGGTGTGGATCAGGTCAGGTGTGTCTTAGTTCTGAGGGCAGTTGGTTGAGGCTGTCTGACATGGATTCATGTTATACATGCTAAACCAGCACTCCTTAAGCCTCTGAGGGCTATACACCCAGGCTCTAACTCTCTCCAGAGGGTCTAGGTTTATCATCTGGCACCTTCGGTGCTCCATTTTAGGGGAATACTGATGGTACTCAAGGCATTTTTGGAACCACCAAGTATATGTGGGTCACAGTCTTGTGCTTGGTTCCCACAATAAGAAAGGTAATGTGCCATACTTGCAAATACATGAGGAGGGCACTCAACAAATATCAGGAACTGTATTGAGTTACAGCCTGTTTTATTTTGTCTGCTAACTAGATGCTAGTTGGAATCCCTGGGCAAGTAAGTATTATTGTTATTATTAGTGTTGTTATTCTACTTGTCATAGGCACTGGAGGCTTGTAAGGAGATACATTAGAACTATATTTGTTTATATTTTGCCTAGACTACATACTTTGAACATCCCTAGATCTAATAAAAGAAAACAGTTTCACATTAAGAAAGGCAAGAAGGAGATGATATCCTGTAGAAACCATGACAGGTGCAGACTATGCAGATAACCTTGTACTTCTTGTAAATATATAAGCCCAAGCAGAATCCCTAGTGCATAGCCTAGACCAATCAGTGAGAAGTGTCGGCCTTTACATAAATGCAAATAAAACAGAGTACATTTCAAACAAAAAGGAGCCTAAGTGGCAAGTATTTAAAATTAGTGGACTAGTTCACATATCTTGGCAGCAATATCCCATCTACTGAAAATGATGTCAATATACGCTAAGTAAAGGCATGGAATGCTATTGACGAGTTATCAATCATATGGACGTCTGATCTATCCGATAAAATAAAACAGGATTTCTTAAACGCTGTCTATTTTTTTTTTTAGGTAAAGCATTGTCTTACAAATGATATGATCAAAAAATAATAGGAATATGCACTTATCTAGACAATAGTCGAGGGATAGACACTTTATATATTAAGTTGTTTAGCTGTACCCACATTTTAAATTAAAAAAATTAAGGTTCAGTTTTGTTATTTTTTGATCATATCCTTGTATTTCTCTTTCTTTTATTCTAAGTAGTAATAGTATCAAGTTGTTTAAATTTATTATAAATTTTTAACTCGTTTCTTATACATAATTTTATTACTTTTTATCACAATAGATTAAAGAATTAGTCAAAAATAAATAAAGACAGAATAAATATATAACCCTTACTGACATTTTAATTTCCAAATCCTGACTCCTGTTTATAAACTATCCTAAAAAATCAGATCATTTGACTGTACATGCCAAGCAAATATAGTATAAATGCTACTTGTAAAATTCTGAAAATTTCTAGTCCACACACACACACACATACTAATAATGTCATCCTCACATCAATAGATGCCAAAAGCTTTTTCATTAATGTTACCAAAAAGAAACTGTTGAAATAATAAGTTATTGTGATGTAGTTTGCTCCAGAGAGAAGGAAGAGGAATTCAATTCCCTTACCCTTCTGTATTTGAATCAACAGGCACTAAGACTGACCGTTAAAATGGTATATGAAAGAAGGTCAGCTACCCGCACTCTGCGATCTGTAGTCTGTTGAACAAAGAAAGGAATCCTGGTCACTCGAGTAGCATGACCTGACTGGATAGTGGGAGAAGGAAAAGTTGAATGATTGGCCCACAGACCCTTGTCGCCAAAATGCCATTTTCTATTAGAAAAATTTGGAAAAGAATCTTCAGTTTGGGACAGAAGTCAGTGGGAGAAACATGCTGATCTCAGCCGACTCCGGGGAAAGTCGCCTGTAAAAAGAATAGAACAGAGTTTGGAAAAAGCCAGCAACAGAGATAGGTTGTTGAGGTCAACCAGCTTAGGGAGATCACTCGCCCGTAAAAAAGAGAGAAAGGAATCTGAACATTGGACCTTGTCAAAGATAAGTACAACTTAAACTGTTTTCCTTCTACAAATTCCTAAATATTGGAAAGTTATATGTATTCAAAAAAAAAGATAGAAACTGAAAAGATTCTGTTTCATCAATAGTAAATTAGTGAATGAACTTTGTTACATGCTTCAGTCCGGTGACTTAGACACTTTTCTCAAGTAAGAGAAAAAAGAAAGAAAGGAAAAAAGAGAAAGAAGCAGAAAGGACTGTTGAGAGACATTTATGTTTGATATTTCCAGTTGGCTTAATGTTGCTGGTATTTTAAAAAGAAAAGAGAAAAGAAAAAGGAACTGTTTCTTAAATCTTATCATTATTTGTTTGGTCATCACCTATAAAAATTTTGTTGTATTTTAAATGCACCCTTGTGTTGAAATCTTTTGGTTGTGTTATTTCCTCTATTGATTTGTCTTCTTTTGCACGTATCTGTTTCAGTATCATATCACTTTCATTAATTCTTGCTAAACGTCTTATTGCCACCTTAAAACCATATAAGGGAATTTGGGAAATTTGACTATAGTTAATATTTTCTAACCTCGAAGTCCGTTTTTCTGCTATCTGAGGGGGTAGGAAGACAAAGGAGTTGGTGATTTATGTGAAAGTGAATTAGTACCCCCTTACCAGCGTCTGAGATCAGTCTAGCCCCAAATTAACCTCCACATTATTTGCCGGTTAACCATATGCCCAAAATAGGAGTCTCGACTGGAACTTATTTTGCGGAGGGTCAAGTGCCAGACTGCCCTCGATGTCACATGCGCATAAAATGGACTCTCATCCTGGGATAATTATTTATGCAACATCACATTATACATATAAACATTCTTTCTTTCCATCCACTAATATAAAACCTTCCATCCAAAGAAAACTAATATTAGCATGTACAAAAAACTTTCTTATCATTACATGTCTGATCTTGAAAACAATGTCTTAAAAGATTCATCTGAACCCATAATATAAGTCTGATATATTGATGACATTTTTAGTAGCTAAAAACATTGAAGAAATAAAAACTTGAGATTCATTTGAATATAACATCATTTTTTACTGCAATTATTTAATATCAAAAATAAAATTCCTTTTCTGAATCTATAAATAAACTTTAATGAAAATACTTTTTCCCCTTCACAGTATAAAAAGCCAACTTTGCCTCTAAAACTACAACAGTGAACACCCATATAAATACAAAATAGTTATCATAAAAATTTAATCAGGAGACATTATTTAATTTATTCTCACACATTATTCTACAAAAACTTGATAACATTAAACAAATAGTTTTGCAAATTATGTTGTCGATGAAGAAATAAAATCAAATTTAAAAAAAAATGATATTAGCAATACATATGAAAATTATGAAAAAAGCCACATCATAAACATTTTACCATAAACAGATGCATACAAACAACAAAGAAGATGAAACAGGTGTAAAAATATTATATGTATCATTAAATGGTTATAACAAATATAAAATTATTATAAAGCCTTCAAAACTTTAGTTACAAATAATACCAAACTACAAGACTGTATCTTTAATAATAATAATGTTGATGATAAGTGCTAGTATACATATTCGTGATAACTATTACATTTTTATATAGATTAACTACAAATCTATGCAACAACAATAATATAAAACATTAGTCAATATAAAATACAAACCAAACAAAATTAGAAAAATACTCATTGATAAAACAAACTCTAAAGTATGATTCGGTCAAAGTCTGGACATATTTTGAAGCTCAAATAACTGTTCTAACTACTGATCAGAAAGATGTTCTAATCTACAGCAAGAGAGAGGGAGAGAGATGATAAAAAGGTCACATTTCTTTCATAAAAGGTCAAGGCACTAATCTTCATCTTTGTTTGACATTTCAAATAAAAATATTTCTTTCAATAAGTCATACACAGTTTGCTGTTGTAAAGGCTTATAGAATTGGGTTTTTTTTAAAGTCAAAGATGACTTTTTTTATCAGAATAGGATATTCTAAAAAATTTCTTTTATTTTTTTTTTTTTATTTCTGGTAAGGTTACCAAGCACTTGCAGGAGTAGCACTCTAAAGTGACACTTGTTTGAGAAACAATATGACATTATACAATATTATTATGATCGCCAACTTTATTTACTTTACTTTATTATGATCATTATTCACTCGTCATGTGACTGGCGGACAATTAAAAGAAAAGGACAAAGTTTCAGCAATTGAAGCAATACAAACATCATTGAAGCCAATAGTAGTAACAAAGAAATCTTTTTAGTCAAATTTACTTTTAAAACTGTAGAAAATATATTAATCATCACTGAAAGAATTTGCTTCAGATTAAGGTGTAATTTTTTTGAGCAACTTAAATGTAACAGCAAGCAAAAGTAATTCTGAGTTTTATTCACACATTCTTTGTAAGTAGTTCTTATGAGAATAAGTTCCAAACTCAAGATACTTGACTGACTAATATTCTGAAATTAATTTAAGTAAACTTTTAAAAAAATATTAGCAAAATATTTGTCTAGGAAAAAAAGTATTTTTCTTTTATTGTTTTTTTTATTAATTTAGTAGGCTGTTGCAATGCAAAATAATTAATTGAGTCTAATCAATTTCAAAATAAAAACTTCATCATCGGAGACTTTTTTTAAAAATGAACTTAGTATTATATGTTCAGAATTATTTTTGGGATGTTCAGTGTCCATTAATGAATGAAACAGATCTCAGCTCTTGCGTTGATTATGCACTAAAGGCTGAAATGGTTTGAAGACCTGATAAAGAAGGCACTTAGTTGTACTGCAAAGGAAATCTTTGAATTGAGAGTTTAAGTGGAACCATCCCAAAAACTGATAAAAAAAAATAATGGTTGAATACCATTATCCAGGACTTGAGCCATATAGACATACCACTTACAAAGCCAAGAAAGTTTGGTTTAGTTGGGTTTTATGGCATATCAACCTTTGCTGGTTATTTAATACCAAATCCTCTTTATACATATATTTTAGATAAAAGATTTGTAAACACATTTTGTTGATAAGATTTTTCAACAAGCATGAACTCATTTTTTGCACAAATCTAAATGGTTAAGTATTTCTATTTAGTATTAATCATTTGTTTGCACATAGTTGAATGATTTCAAGTATTGCTATGTAACAATAATAATTTAACACCAGTCATTTGTTTGCACACATTTAAATGGATATGCTGTAGAGGTGACATTAAATGTGTAACTCCCACAATTTTGTGGAGGATGACATTAAAGCAAAGATAATATGGACAGTGCAGACAAAAAGAAATTCAATGATGATGTGATAACTTAAAACAGACAATTTTATGAACTAACAACTAAGAAAAAACAATACAAAATGGGAAGAACATTCAAATATTATTTGTTAGATATTTCTGTGCATGTAGGGGTGACTGATATAAATATTATATGAATGTAAGTGTGTTTTTTTTATCATAGCTGTGTGTATGTGCACTAAAAAGTATAGAGCACCGAAGTATTCATCTGCCCACAAGCTAAATGTATGTATTTGTATGATGAGGTGATTTTGAGATCCATGCAAAGTGTAGAATATTGTGGTGTGACAAATATACTAATTTTATTATAGCAATGAATATATTTTTGCTGGCTCCTATTTTGGGCTGTGCGTCCGAAATAGTATGTGTGAAATATCGGGAGCAATGTGTCATTCATTGGGAAGAACTGAGAATGAGAGTGAAAGCTGCCATGTTGTCTTGAGCTATATGTTGCTAGCTGGGAGTCAGACATGAGAAAGAGAAAGCTTCTGAAAGCATAGACTATATAGCAATCAGTCGTGACTGGCTCCAAACACAAGATTTATTTTTGCATGGGACAAAATCAAAATGCGCAACCATAGCAGAAAGTAGATGGCATGTGACTACTCAGTCGAATCAAGATCTCAAAACTATTTAATTCACCAACGCCCCATTACTTTTGTATTGGAGTGAGTGAGTCTTGGATCTTATTTTTCCAGAGTTTTTCTGCTCCACATGTTTAAAAATGTAGAAGTGTAAATCCTTAGTTTGTTGGTAATTTGATTTTTAAATGAGTTAGAACTCATTTTTTTGCACAGTAGTATTGCTATTGTTTTTACACTGTTAAATGATTTCAATTATTTCTATCTAACACTAATTCTATTCAATATTAATCATTTGTTTTCAGACAGTGAAGTGGTTACAAGTACAGCTATTTAACTATTCTATTCAACATAATTCATTTATTTATACACAGTTAAATGGTTCCAAGTATTGCTATGTATGACTCACAATTCAATTAAATATCAATCATTTGTTTACACATAGTTAAGTGATCAAACAGTTCTCTTTCAAACAATTCAATTTAACATAAGTCATTTGTTTGCACTCAGTTTAAATGTCAAACAGTTTTATTTGACCCATTGATAGGATCCTTCATGTCAGAGTGGACCTGGGAGCATTGGCAATGAAGGGGTACTCCGCATTTCCCAAACTCCACCATTACTTGAGCCTTACCATCAGATTGTTTAGGGTCATATCAAGACATTCATTGGGAGAAGTGGGGTTCTTACTCCTCTGCAGAGATACAGTCAGTCAGTGTATTCTACGGCCTAAGCTGGTTAGGCTCAAGCTAAGAAATCAGCAATAAACAGGGGTCAATCAGTGTTATGTTGGAACTATATATATATATACACACACACAGACACATACTTGATGAGAGGTGAAGCCAAAACATCATGATAACAATACATAGTATATGAAGAGAGAATTCAATTGCACAGACATTTTGTGCACTATCTGAAAGTTAATTAAAAACTCCCCATTATTGAGAATTTTAATTCATATTTGTAGGATTTGTCAGGTCATGTAGGGAAATTAGTTGCGATAGCCAAGAGTAATCAGTCGTGAAGGCAGGAAGCTATAATTGCTGTGATTGAGGAACGGAAGCTATTTATGGTGCCTTGGAGCATCCCATTGTGCACAAGTGGGTGATTCCATTACATGGGCTGTGATTGGCTGCTGGTAAGTGAGTGAAGGTATTTCATTATATAAACCAGTTTCAGTTTAGCATTGTAAGAAGGACTGGACTGAGCTACAACCTGCTTTATTTTTGTCTGCCAGCTGGACGCTTTACGGAGGTATGTGTTATTGTTATTCTACAATATTATTATTCATCAACCAAATTCTAGTTGCGTTTAACTCAACTCACTTGATTCACCACTTCTATGACATTGAGGAATAGCAAGCACTGGAAACAAGAATTAAAAAAAAGCTCCTAATGAAATTTGAACTCACACCTTATATTTGGATAACACTGGTAGCTTGTTCTTTATCTTTATGTTAGGTGTATGTTGTTACTTGCAGTCATAGAAATGACAACTTGAGTGAGTAATGATAAAAAGCAACTAGAATTAAGAAGATGAACAATAATATTAGGCATAATTATTAATAGTGACAGTAATACAATCTTTGCTTTAGCAAGAAAAGAGGTTATTTTGAATATCTAAAAAAAAATGATTTATAAAATTTCAAAATGTTTTCTTCCTAAACTTTATGAGAACATTTATTCATTATTATGAAACACTCTACTCATTTGGCCAATGGTTAAATGAGTAGAATGTTTGCCAATGATCTAGGAGACCGGGGTTCAATCCCAGGTTGAGTCATACCAAAGATTCAAAAAATGGTACTTGATGCCACCTTGCTTAACATTCAGCATTATAAAGTATGGATCAAGGGTAAAGTGGAGCAATCCTGGGAATGGAGTAGCGGCCTCCTCTACTCCTCAGTGTAGTAGCTATTGAAAAGGGAGTCTTCAGGTCACCCTTGACTTTGGTTGCCAACTTTATTTTTTTTTTATCAAAGGGTATGTCTGGTAATAACTGCTATATTAACAAGAAACAGCGCCATTTTAGCGGGATATATAGTTAAGCTTTGGCACAGATGGATAAAACTCTAAAATTTTGTTGTAGTTCATCTTTGCTTGGCTGAAAGCCAAGAGTATAAAACACCCAGTTAGAAACAAAATCATCAATGGTCTGAGGGCCTAGCTTGCTAACTATTTCACCATACAGAATTCCACTAAAATTAAGATAGTTGCATTGATTGTCTAAAATTACATCAACAATCAAAATATTTTTGTAGAGATGAAGTGTTCGAAAACTAAGAGCATATCAGCTGCAAGATCAGATGATTAATTTTCAAGACATTTAATGGGAAATTTTTTCATAATCTGACATATGATGAACAACAAAATTGTTCAGCCTTACAGAAATGGTTTGGTCTTTGCAAATTGGAACTATGAATTGGAATTGCAATAAAGTGTTGTCTTAATGAGACTAAAATCAAGATACTTGCTCGGAGTCAGTAATTGTCAAGCAGCATACATTTTTTTTCTTTTGAACATCTAGAGAAATTTCTCTGGAGAGATTCTAATTGGCTTGAATGTGGTTGTAATTTGTAAGTGATCTCATTAATTTAGTTACACAGATTCCAACAGGTTTTGAGCAATTAACACCAACACTGGCAAGTTCTGACTTCTCTTTATTTTCATCTGCAGGTAATTTCTTTTGTGAAGACAAGGTTTTCAATTGCTAATATAAAAAAGAAACAAATTTTCTCATAAAAAAGTTACACCATAGATGATAGTGAGACAAAATAAATGTAAATATGTATGTGTTTCAAATATTTCTTTGAAAAAATATATATCCCCTACAAAAATAACAAATAAGAAATATACCTATATACTTCCATGACTGTAAGTCATGGGTAGTATATAGTATGTGATGCATTCAATAAGTTTCCAGACTTTTTTTGTACAGGCATTTAGAATTGTTGTAGACTCTTGAAAATTCAGTATGTTATCGCTGTACATCTTATGAGATGACTAATTTTTATGATTTTAGATTCAAATGAACAGTTACAGCAGGAATTGGAATACACCCTACTAAAGCCTAAATGCTGGTGAATTTCAAAAATACAATCTGGATGTGAGGACACTTTAGAAGAACGATATGCAATAAAAATCTGTTTTAAACTCGAAAAAATGCCACGGAAATGTATGGAATGCTTCACACTGCTTTTGGAGCATCTTGCATGAATTGAGCTTCAGTTTTTGAGTGGCATAAGAGATTCGATGAAGGCAGGGAGTCTGTGAGGGATGATGAGAGGTGTGGGAGGAGTAAGGAAGTCAATACACCAGAGTTGATTGGCCAAAGGGTTAGGGTTACTATGTTGAGGTTTTAAGGGAGTTCAGGAAGAGATTCCTAGGGAAGAGGCCAGCACTCTTCAAATCGGGTCAGTGGCATTTCCACCAGGACAATGCACCAGTCCACAACTCCATCCTTGTCGCAGACTATTTGAGCAAGATGGGCATCAAGACAATTTATCACCGTCCCTATAGTCCAGATGTTGCTCCCTGTGACTTTTGGTTATTCCCTAAGCTCAGAAGCTGTCGTTATGAGACAATTGAGGAGATGAAAGAGGCTGTGATGAAGGTTATTGACATGCTCACACAAGAGGGCTTCCATGGGGCCTTCCAGAGTTGTTGGAACGGTACAACAAGTGCATTGCAACCAGAGGAGATTACTTGGAAGGGGACTAGAGATTCATGTGTGTACTATGAATAAAAGTGCCCATATGAAAAAAGTCTGGAAACTTATTTAATGATCCTCGTATATAAAATTGTAAAACCTATTCTAACTTTATATATATTTATATATATAATGGTATATTTTGGTAGAAGCCATTCTCTTAAACATGTTTCATTTAAAACTATTGAAAAACTCCTTCTTAGAGTCTTTTTTAATTGATTTTTAAGTTACAGAATTAAAACTGTGTTCTACAATGTAATGAATGTAACAAATGTTATAGAAAAAAAAAACTTCACCTATTCAAAACCTCTCTTCTCAGAAAGCATCACATATATTGAAAATAAGTTTAACAGGATTATAAAGGAAAAAATAACATCTTAATTGCACACTGAAAATGACTAATGATGATGGAAAGTACTCAGTGAGAAAATCTATATGAATAAATGGGAGTTTCTGTGTCAATTTCTGTACCTATGCCAACAGCCAACAACAAAATAGCTTAAATCATGTTAAATTAATATACATGATAAACATGAAGTGTGTATTATATGTACTAATAGATGGTGTTTATACAATCATGAGATATCTAATTTGTATAAAGATTTTAAAAAGCTAGTTTTAATGAATAACTTTCCTACATTATTGTAATTTTATTGTTTCAAGATTATATATATAAACACTAGTTTTGTGTATAACTTTTAGAAGAAAGCTGAAATACTGTTTTAATTTTATTAAGTTTTGGTGAAGGGATGAAATTTGCAATATTTAGGCTTTTCATGTCCTTTGAAAAATACACTACTCACACAGATGTATGTCCTAGTAAACAAGCATAAAATTAAAACAAGTTGTTTTATGATGATTATAAAGATTCCTACCACATACATACATGAATATATGGTAATAATCTTCATTTTCATCTACCATCATTTAGATTTTGTTGTGGTAGGGAATATTTGTATATAAAATTTGGAAACCAAAAATTAATCAGAGTTAGTTTTTTTTTGTCTTGCAAATTGAAAACCTATCTTGAAAAAATGTTGCAGGTAATTGTAGCTAATACAGCTTTTACAGTCCACAGTTTTTGTGTGAAACTGACCACAGTTAAGAAATCAGAAGACAAAAAATGCAATAAAAAAAGTGCCAAAAAGAACCTTTTCAGTAGTTTTTAATGAAATTCTCTCTCTCTCTCTCTCTATATATATATATATATATATACCCCCCACACTTTCAGAAATTGCTTTGTGGTTGAAGCAGTTGCATATTTTTCACTGATCGCAGTGGTTGAGGGGTTCCAGCCCTGATAAAAAGTTAGTATGTTAAATGCTGATTTTCAAAACAGACAAACTCTCACTTAGAGATTAATTTTCTTATTAGCATTCATTTTCTTTCATTTGACTTTTGTACAAGACTAAACACAGCTTATAAAGCATTTGGCAATGATTGAACTATCAATGAGATCAGCATTGTCTTATCTAACACAGGTATTCAGTATTTTTATAGGTGAAATTAAATGTAGTTTCTGTTGATTGAGCAAGAGGTAATTATTGGATCCAGGTAGAAAACTGGTTTTATTTAAGAAACAATTTTTGCTAATAGTTGGTTGGTTTGTTGGTTTTTTAGTTTAATGACATATCAGTCTTTGTGGATTATCTAATGCCAAAGCAATCTTTATAGAAGAACAGTAGTGGTACTACTTATTCCATAGCTAGTAGGGATAAGGATATTCATACTTTCCTCAAGGGTATTAGTCTGAAAGTAAGTGTGACTGGGGTTAGTTTGATTTCTTAGTTTGAGACAGCAGTACAGCACTTACACCATGAGGACCCCCCACCCAATTTTTGCTTATAGTTATGGTTGCGAGAACTATTTATGATCTCAGCTGGGAGTATTTTTATGGGAATTAAATAATCGATGATTGTAATTTTTTAGTTGTTGGACATTGTTGCATATCAAGAATTCAAGGCATTAAGGGTATGAATTTTTATTAATAGGGATATCACTGGTAATTTGACACCTGGTTGAACAAAGTGGTTGCTCCATAACTAAGGTAGAAATTAGAATGGTCAAATCATTAAAAGAACACATAAGTAATATCAGAAGTGACAAACAACAATTCTGATTAGTCAAATTGGACAGTTAAAAAATCTACAGAGGAAGACTTAACTCCAGAACATTTTTTAAACATAAGAATTTTTTCAAGATTTTGGCCAATTTTATTCTCAAAATTTCAAGTGGAAAGCATGCAAGCTAAAAGAATTAGTCATTAGAAAGAATCCAATTAGTAAGTCAAGCATGGAAATTAGTACATGGGCTAGTTTTGAATCATGGGGAATCATGGACAAGAACAAAAATTGCCCAATTCTTAAGATTAGCATTACAGTCATCAAACTACTTTGAATTTCCATAAAAACAAAAGGAAAGATGGTTTGGTTTGGTTTGTTGGGTTTTATGGCATATCAACCTTTGTAGGTTATTTAACGCCAAATCCATTTTTATGTGAATAATCTGTTCTATTTAAAACAATTCAGTTAAGCATAAGTACACAGTTTGTCAAAAACATTTTAATTTCAAACTATTCAAGCAGTTATATGTAACAATTCAGTTAATTGTAAATACAGTTTTAATGTCAAAAACAGTTCTATTTCAAATAATTCAGTTAAGCATAATCACGTAGTTTAAATGTAAGTACGGTTTAATTGTAAAAAACATTTCTATTTCAAGCTATTCAGTTTACTCAAAACAATTCATTTTAGCATAAGTATGCTGTTAGTTCTATTTAACCCATAGATAGGGCCCTATCTGGTGCTACCACTCTGGGCCAGAGTGGACGTGGGAGCAATGGCAATGAAGGGGTACTCCGCATTCCACAAAACTCCAGCACTGCTGGAACCTCACCATCAGATTGTTTAGTGTCATATCTAGGACACTCGTTTGGGGGTGGTCTTACCCCTCTGCAGAGGTGCAGTCACTGTATTCTACAGCCCCAGCTAACTGGGCAAACAGAAGGAAAGAGGAACATAATCTAGAAAATAACATTTACAACACAATGCAATGTTGAGAATGGATTAATGTTAAGCATAGATCCTACTTAAATCAAAATTTTGCAAGAAAAAGCCTGATATTATTTTGTTTCATTTCTCCAGGTAAGTGGGTATTTTTCGTCTGAGTTATTACATTACAAGAAACAGAAAGAATTGATCAATATATGAAAAAGAAAAAAAAAAAAAAAAACAGAAGAAATAGAATATTATCAAAAACCTACCACTAATAATGATAATTTTGAACAACATTTTCTTTAATCTTTTTAACTGATTTTTCTTCATCAAAATTCACTTTGGTTGTAATAATAATACTGAGAAATAATACTTCATTTAAAAATATATTTTATTTTTTAGATTTATTATTATAATTATTATATGTAAACAAAAAACATATTTTCAGTCAGAATAAATTAATGAATGAATATCTATCTGCATTGCACTTGATAAAAACAACTTGTTTTTAATTTTTTTAGGTAGGGGTACACAAAATAATTAAAATCTATTTTGTTAGATGTGCATGCAATGTATATTAACATTACTGAATATCTATCAGATTGTGACTAAAAAAACAAATGAAAAGGATAAAAAAATGTTGTTTACTCAATATACATATTGGAGAATGTAAATTCTTCTTGTGTGAAGAAAATGAGGTAGAAATCTGACCAATGAGCCATCAAGTTTTCTATTTAATTATTCATTCACACTTGTTTAACATGAATGAAGGAATCATAGTAGTAAATGATGAAAATAATGTTGTGTTATGCTTTTCTGTTTTTGCAAGCAAATCCTTGCCGGCCAATATTTGCCTTCTGAGCTGTAGACCATCAACATCACATGACTTCCAAACCGTGAAAGATGGTTCTGAGGAAAATCAATAGAAATACTCTGGACTTAATCCTTTTCAGCAGATTCAGTTTCACTGTTCTAACAACTTATTGTAGCCATCACATAAGCTTTACTCAAGTGTGGAGGTAGAAGTGGGATTCTGATAATTAGAACAAGGCAACTGCCAGGCAGTCAGAGAAAGGCTCTATAGTATATCATTAAATTGATATATCGTATATTTCAACAAGCAAGATTATCTGACAATGTCTTGTTTGCAAACAGCTTCTGTGATCATCATTAACTTTTATAGGTAATGTTATCTGATGCAAATTTAAATAAAATAAAAAAAAATAGACAAAATATTCAGGAAAGAACAAGATTTGACATGAGATGATGATACAAAAAAAAAGATCATCATCATCATCATCAATAATATTAATAATAATAAATCAGGAAAGCTGTTAAACTTATAATTAACTGAATAAAATCAGTATAATTTTTTGTTGAACATATCCATATCTATGCTTCTATAATAATTTATTCTTAATGAATATATTAGAAGTGAAAAGTTCTTGATACAAATGTGAAGGGAATAATCTAGAGCTATTCTATTTCACCTTTTCATCCACAATTCAGTCCACTAGGCACATTATATCTAAAGTTTCTTTAACCCAAGCTCAGGAATATGAAAGGGCTATTTTTCCTTAGAAAGAAGTATAACTGGCCAAAATTGAGGTAGGAAGGTATTCATTAGTTTTCACCAGTTATAGTGCTTAACTACAATAAAACTAATAAGTTGTGAGGGAAAAACCTTTAAATTATGCAAATAAAGTAAACATCTGGGACTAAATGAAAAAAAAACAAACAGTTCATTGTGAATAAAAATAAAGTAAAAAATTCTTTCTCTTTTACTTAACAACAGGTTAGAATTCAGATTAATTTCATTCTAACGTTTTAATGATGAGTTTTTGTAGTGTTATTTCTAACAACCAAAGGTCCTATATTTGCTATCAAATCAAGTAAAGAATAATGCAAGTCTATTTATTTTCATTATTTAGAAAAACTGCTCACAAACTTAAATGCTTCCAAATATTGCCAAAATCCTCAAAGATAAGAAAAATGATTTTGGCAATCTTTTAGAAAGGAACTGGTATTAATTGGAAACACTAACTTCTGCATATTTCTGCTTCAGTATAGTATCACACTGAAGCTCTATCAACTCCTCCTGAATTTTCTGAGAAATGTTATCAGCATTGATGGTCAGTAGAATAGCAAAAAGCACAAATTTATTTTCTAATGGCAAATATTGCTACACATTATCGTAATAATGCTGCTTCGGAACTGAGCTTCAAGTTCAAATGGTGCTTCAGATTTGTGTGGAATGCTAGATTAGATACAAAATTGGGATCATTTAGTTTAGGGACATCTTTATCTTTTATTGCTATTAACCATCCAAATTCCAAAACATTTCCTCAACTGAGCCACCTCACTTTATATTGACTATTTATGGGGGATAAAAAAGAAATAATCTCCATCATTAAGTACTCTTTCTCATACTAAATTGACAGTTAACAACACTATCAATAAAATCTTTAATTTTCAACATTTTTCAACACAGTGTCTCTTGGAGCAGAATAAAATTGATATCAGAGATAGGAACACCAGCATTCTGTTTTCTTTAAAGTCAACTAAATCTATCTTTCTAGAACACAATGCAGGTACATCATCTGGTGCAACTGATATGAGTTTCAACCAATCCACTCCTGCAGGTTCAGTACATTTTTCCAGTTCTCTAAACGTCTCTCGTCACCACTGTTCTTTTAAAAAAGTAATAGATCCTATAATTTTTCAGTAGCATAAATTTTTTTAAAACTCCTCAAATAAAAACAGCACAATAAACAGTATTTCTAACATTGATACCTTCAAGTTAAATCAGTAATATGACTTGGAACAATCCTTTTGAAAATTTTCTTTTTCTCAGGAGATGTTTTTGTTGATTTTTAAAAGATTATCTTTGATGATGTTTTGTAATTCCCATCAAGCCTTTTCTCAATGCGTTTTGTCAGCGTCTATATGCACAACGAGGATGCTGACAAAATGCATAGAGAAAAAGCTCGATGGAAACTGCACAAAAATATTATGAGCTATATTGAACAAATCCTGGAAGCAACACTCCACGAAACAACAGCTGTACGGCCACTTAATTACCATCTCTAACATCATCCAAGTAAAACGAACAAGACATGCGGGACACTGTTGGAGGAGCAAGAATGAACTCATAAGTTACATTCTTCTATTGACCCCTACACATGGATGTGCCAGTGTTGGTCGACCAGAAAGAATTTATGTACATCAGCTCTGCACGGACTCAGAAGACCTGCTGGGATTGATGAGAGAGAGAGAGAGAGAGAGAGAGACAGACAGAGAGAGAGAGAGAGAGAGAGAGAGAGTCAGGGAAATCCATACTAGCCGAGCAATTGATGATGATGATCTTTGATGAAATTACCTTCAGTGAATAACCTGGACATTTTTTCGATCATTTTACCGAAAACTTGCTCTTACTGAATTTTCATTAGCACCCTTGTTTTTAATCAGAAAAAAAGTTCCATTGTTCTAAAAGTCATGTTTTAGGCTTCTCAACTTTTTCTTTTCGGATCTTTATATTCCTAAATTTCATACTATGAGTGCAGTATCATAATGCCTCTAAATGTTATCCTCCCTTCTTACAGTAACCGTATGGAGGCACACCAAGCATCGTACTTTACCTTTTACTGCTGTTACAAAATAAATATGTGCCCACTTTCCTTGAAAACTTTTATTCTCCTCCTATTCTTCTTCTATTTTCTTTAGTAGTGGCAACACAGTTTATTTCAAACTCAAGGATTATTACGAATTTAGATTAAAATTATTAAATTTCGCCAATGGGTTCAATCCCAAGTCAAGTCATACCAAAGACTAAAAAAATGGTACTTGATGCTTCCTTATTTAATGCTCAGCATTATAAGGTAGGGATCAAGGGTAAAGTGAAGCAATTCAACCAAAAGAGTAGCGCCCTCCCCTACATCTCGGTGTTGTAGTTATTGAAAAGGGAGCCTACGGGTCACCTTCGACTAATAGAGTAGTCGAAGTATAAGAAGGTTAGTTTAGTTATTTGTTTCCTTGGTTCTAGTTGTCGTTGGGGATGATTTTGCTTTTTTGTATCTGACACATTTGTTCTTCTTACCCCATTAACTTGTCGTCTTCTTTGCCTGTGGAAGACTGCAAGATCATTAAGGACAGAAAGAAAGAGACGATGATACCTTTTAACTCAAAACTTTATTTTGGGGTTCACGGCCATTCTGTGACGAAGGAAGTTTTTCTAGATCAGTAGAAGAGGTCGCGTTTCCTAGACAATTTATCAAAATATATTAATCATTTTCGGTAGTAAAAGTTTGAAGTTCATCGTTTATCCAGTGGATGTTTTCAGTAAAGTATTTTTAGCAGAAGGGGCTGCTAATAGAACAGCCATTTTTAGTGTGTTGTGAGTTTAAATGTCTGTCGTATATCTAGTTGGTATGTTTAGCAAAGGCTGGTTGAAGAGCCAGCGTGCCGCTGAGCCGTGACTCAGCAGACACGGGTTCTTTCCCCACCAACATCAGAAAAGGAGTAGGTCCTTCTAGACGTGGTGGTCACTGCTTACCGAAAAAGAATTTCTCTTCAGCGCTCGGAAGCCTCTTTCTTTAGGCATGCACTGTTCTTGCTTTCAGTCAGAATGCTTCGGGGAAACTGCTACATTTTTTAATTCATTTATTTTATTTTTATTAATCCCTACAACTCACAATCAAATATAAAACTAGAATGAGCTGAAACCAATAGGATTTCAGTAATCTATTTTAAAAAAAGAAGAAAAAGTTAACTTTATTCTTTTTAAAATGTTTCTTTGTAAAATGTTGCAAAAAAGTATGAATTTTACTTTCTTTTTTTGTGTTTGTTTACAAATCGGAAAGTCCCGATAGAAAAATAAAGGACGCGGGATGAAATATAAGAATAAATACAAAAAATCCAAATAAAATAGATAAATAAAAAATTTAAAAAGAAAGCAAGAAAGAGGGAGAGAAAATAAGCGAAAAGTAGATAGGGAATTAGCATGCATATACCTTTGGTTTAATGAAAGGTGATATTTCCAACTATGTCAACAGTGGTTGATTGGTTCTACAGCATGTCAACCCTGACTGACTTATTTTATGCTGAAGTTACTTTAAAAATTATTGTCTCTAATTATATACAGTGCAAAAGTGTATTTCACTAAAATTTTAAAAAGTTGCTCTAACAATTTGCTGAGAGCCAATGTAGTAATGTAAATAATGAGACAAAGTGGCTAGGAAGAAATGTAAATGAAGCAGTGACTCCATACTCCCAAGGATTTCAGAAATACAGCTTCGCTATTGGATGCAGTTGAGTGTCATAATCAGGATATACAGAGAATCGTCATTTCTTGGCTCAGAGATTCAAGCAAGTCAAGATGCGAAATTTCATTGGTAATTAATGTATGAAAATACACACGTGCTAAAGCGTTATTTTTGCTTTGTTTTTGTTTTTTATCCAATTTACTGATGTATGATGAACTCGAGGTCACTTTGAGAATATGGTTTTAATTGGATAAAAAGTCACAACATCGGATGGAAGTTTAGAAATTATTTAAAAATCGCCAAAGAGAATCAGTGACCAGAGCAGAGATGGAATTGATTTCCATCTCTGCTCTGGTCACTGATTCTCAGTTTGTCTGACAGGTGCTGTGAAATGGAAGTCGCCAAAAAATAAATGTAATATGTGCATATACAATGTGTTTGAGTTATCCAAACACAAAAGAATTGAAAAGCAGTTGGAGTTGGTATAGCGAACAAGGATAAAGATGGCGACAGAAAAGAAACACAGACAGAGCGACACAAGGCAACGGACAAGATGACCGAAGATCGGATTGGAGCTGAGTGATCATCCGAGAAAAAGCTGTGTAACAAAACTTCTAATAGATTTTTCAATTCGGTTCTAACGATACAATTCTTGTTAATGAGCAGGTAAAAAATGGGTAAAAATTTCATTGGTATGGATGTCATTATGTTGCAAAATGGCTGAAAACAAAATTTTAGCAAAATGACCGAAAAGTGTCGATCAGACGGCGAGTATGTGTGTATGAGTTAGTGAGTGAGAGAGAGAGAGAGATGAAAGTTATCAGTTCATTCAAAAAACACTGATTGATGATGAAGAATGTCAGTGTTGCAGTGGATCTATTTAGAGTTTAATATTAACCCTGTATGTATGAATATCAAAAGAAGACGAGACAAAATGTTTTAATGAAATAATTCTGATGTACATTTTAACAAGATTCTATGGATATATGTTATATATGTAATGCAGAGGAGGAGAGAAATAGAGTTCAACATTGTATTCCTTGCTGTTTCAATGGAGCGGTAGGTAAAAACAAACAAATGGGTTAACAAAGAAGGAAGGGTACATAAAGTGTGGGCTTAATGTAATTTGCGCACGTCCGACCAGGTGGAACTGTAAAGGGATATGACAGGAAAGGTCTCTCTACGCAGCACTAGTTAAAGTGAGTAAGATGTCCACATTGTGTCGCTATGTGACATGCAAGTTGGTGTGGATAGGATTATTGTCAGTTGAATAGAGTTTCTATAAATCGCAAAGTTGATAATAGCTATGTGTATTAGCTGGCGATGCTATATGAGGTGAGGTTAGTAAGTGGCTAGGCTGAAAGTCTACCATTTGTGTTTTGCAGACAATGTTACACAAGTAAGGCATCATGTTTGTGTGGCATGGCCAGACCAGAGACCGAGCCACAAGTTGTTATCAGCTTGAGTCCATCGAGAAGAGAGAGCGAAGAAATTTCGGTCAATTTATGTGCTTTGAGGTCATACAAATCTCATAGTTTAGATATAATGAGTTTATTGTTTTCATTAGCAAAGTAGAAGAATGTATCTATAACATATTCATTCATTTGCTCTTCTTATTTTTCCTGAGATTCTTACTTTTATCATAACTGACAATATGTAATCACTTCTAATTATTCTAGTTTTTTTTATCTACTTGTATTTAGTCATATAAAATGAGGTTTTGACATCAAATGAAAATTTTGGACTGTCTTTAACTTGTTTTTCTGAAGATTTTGATTGATTGACTTGCCAACCCTCAGAATGAACCAAACAATAAAATCAAAGATTTGACAATAAAATTTTTAAAATAGTCTGAAAAATGGGGAAAAAAAATTAAAAGTTAAAGAAACACAGTAAATGTTATCGAACACCTCTACAAAGATAATCCTGAAATATTTTCAGCAAAAAAACAACCAATTTGTTTGTTTGTTTGTTTTTTGTCGTCACCATTTTCTTAGGTAAAAAAATAAAGAATGAAGCCTTAATTTTATCTTCCACTCACCTCAACGAGTGAGTCAAAAGTTAAGGATAAATTGAAATCAATTTCAGAATGACAATCCAGCAAAATGCATAACAGGAAGCAGATCACAAAAATTGTTTGAATAGTTTAATGCGGGTAGATAATCTGAGAGGTAAAAAAAATGATGAAAGAATAGAAAGTCACATGCATACTCACATAGACTATTCATTAATCTGTTCATTTATCAGATTAATCAGAGTTCCTTTATCTAAATGGACATTTAAAACATCTTTTAGGATCACTCCCTCAGAAAAAGAACCTCATTTTCCATTAATTTTCTCTCAACTGTCACACACACCCCTTTGCAAGTCATTTTACAAAATAAATTGCCTGAAATTTTGTGTAAAACTTCATGTATATATGATGATCTGCATCCTCATAACACATTCATTCATAAAAATTTCATTTGCTTGATTTTGAAAATAAAAAACAAGTGCGTTATACAGGAAGAATAATCTGGTACGTATGTATTCAGGTAATGTTTTTTGTTCAGAATGCTAAATTTCTAGAAAATGTTTTAACAGATTAAAAAAAAAAAAGATTTTTTTTCTTTCTTTTTTTTTCTTTCTTTTTTTTTCAAAATTTAAGTTCAGAATCAAAGAGATCGCTATTTGTGTTTCCAAACAAGTTAATTTGATTGGTTGGTTGGTTGGTTGCGTTTTATGGCATATCAACCTATGTAGGTTATTTAATGCCAAATCCTCTTTAAACATATATATTAAATATCTATGATTTGTAAACATGTTTTTATTTTAATTTTAAATGAGCTTGAGCTCATTTGTTTGCACACAGTTAAATATTTTCTCTCAATATATCTGCCCCTCTGATTGGTTGATTAAAAACTGTCTTTTTATAGACGGTTTATATCTATATAGTACATTTTGATTGGTCTCCAAAACTGCTTTTAACATTTTAGAATTTTTCTGCCTATCACCCGGAAGTGTGCACAGAAATATGTTGTATTCATTTTACTTTCTGCTATAGACACATGGACTTCTTGTTTAGCTTATAGGATTTACACTCCTATATTTTTAATGGAGTAGAAGTTCTGGAAAAATAAGATCCAAAACCTATTTGTTCCCGAAACAAAAAATAATAAGGTATCAAAATAAGTAGTCTCAGGAACCTGCTTGGACAGAAAAGTCACGTGCCGGTGTTTTCAACTACGACTGTACGTTGAACCCCGAAGAAATTTATCCCATATAAAAATAAATCTTGCGTTTGGAGCCGGTCACGTGACTAGGGTACCAATATATTTCCCGCTTTTCACAGCCGTTTTCTTTCACTCTCAGCACTTCCCAGCGAGCGACCTACAGCTCCAGACAACTCAACAGTCTTAGACACTCAACCAAAAATGGAAAAAAACATACAGCCAGCAAAACTACGTTCATAACCATATTGCAATTAGTATATTTACCATCCTTCAATATATCAAACTTCCCACCACATACATGTACACACATTCAGCCAGCAGGCAGACATATACTCAGCTGCTATGTACAAAACTTCGAGAGAAAGTAGTGACCGCCGACATTTCATTCACTACAAGCTAAAGTGCGACATTTTGCTGATGTTCTACTGAAGAGACCTTTATTTTGTAAATTTTTCAATAATTTCAAGAAAACCCAGTAGTACCTATCATAGACACCATCCAATGTACAGTAGACATTAAAGATAATGCTACCAATTTAAAAAGAAGAAAAATGAAATGAAAAAAAGGTAATGGCTTTTAATGGTTATATTTTGAGTGATTTTGAGGGGAAAATAAATCAACTCTGGTATATAAGCTGCATACAGACTACTTTTCATTGTGTCAAAGTGTCATTTTGTCAGTGTTGTCCCATGAAGAGATATACTTAAATATCTGCAGAAATATGAGGGGTGTACTCACTTTTGTGATACACTATATATATATATATATATATATATATAGGTATATACATATATATATATTTATATACATACATAGGTATATACATATATATATATATATATATATATATATATATATATATATATATGATGGCTGTCCACGAGGTTTCGAGCGTGACCACCTCCTTTGTCTCATGTCCTCTCATCCCTCCCTCCTCCCCACTTAAATTCTATGTGTTCGTTGGTGACTCTTCAGGCCAGCCTAGCTGCGACAGATTTTACCACAGAATTGGCACAACCGTTCAGTCTTGCTTGCAGTGACATTATTTGGGTGCAAGATAGATTTTGCATATTTCCGCAGATGGCCTTTGAGACCAGCAAGAGATAGGCACAATTTTCCACATATGTCACAGCTAGCGTGGTGACTTTGTGGATCCGGTGCTGGATCCTGATCGCCTTTGCGAATCAGACGTTTATAAGCGCTGTACTGCATACGGCTATTCTCAAATGATTCTGTGCTTTCGTTAATCAGTTTCCGCCACTTACGTCTATCTGAAGCTATTTTTCCCATTAGTACACAGGTAGTCCAGATTTTTTCAGGTAATATTCGGTTTAATGCACTTCTCTTTCCTTCCCACATTTCACCATAGAATAATTGCCTTCTTCCCACATTTCACCATAGAATAATTGCCTTAGGGAGGGGACATACATACATACATACGTATATACATATATATATATACAGACATATATATAAACAGACATATATACATAAGTATATACATATATATACAGTAAAGTAAAGTTAGCGACCATAGTCGAGGTGTGACCCGAAGGCTCCCTTTTCGATAGCTACTACACCAAGGTGTTGGGGAGGGCGCTACTCCATTCCCAGGATTGCTCCACTTTACCCTTGAACCGTACCTTATAATGCTGAGTGTTAAGCAAGGTGGTATCAAGTACCATTTTTAAAGTCTTTGGTATGACTCGACCTGGGATTGAACCCAGGTCTCCCGGGCCATTGGCGAACACTCTAACCGCTGGGCCAATGTCCCGCAGACATACATAAAATATATACATATATATATATATATATATATATAAACATACGCAATTATATACATGTATGTATATACATACATAAGTATGTACATATACATATATATATATATATATATATAGAAGTATTTACACACACATATATATATAAGTATGTACATATATATATATATATATACATAAGTATGTACATATATATATATATATATATACACACATACATAAGCATGTATATATATATATATATAAGTATGTACATATATATGTATACGTACATACATATGTACTAATATATACAATCATAGATAAGTATATACATATATATATACATAGATAAGTATATATATACATATATATATATATAGATAAGTATACACACACACACACATATATATATATATATATACATAGATAAGTATATATATATAAATATATATATACATAAATAAGTACATACATATAGATATATACATAAATAAATATATACATAGATATATATACATAGATAAGTATATATATGTATATATTTATAGATAAGTATATATATATATATATATAGATAGATTTGTATAAACATACATGCATACATACATAAATACATATATAGATACATAAGTATATATATATATATATATATATATATATATGTATATACATATACGCGGTGAATTCAATAGGTTTCCAGACTTTTTTTGTACAGGCATTTAGAATTGTCGTAAACTCTTGAAAATTCAGTATGTTATTGCTATACATATTATGAGATGATTGACCATTTTTTATGACTTCAGTTTCAATTGAACAGCTACAGCAGCAATTGGAATACACCCTACTAAATTGTTACAGCTGGGGAATTTCAAAAATGCAATCTGGCACTTTAAAAGAACGATATGTAATAAAATTTCGTTTTAAACTGGGAAAAAATGCCACAGAAACGTATGGAATACTTTACACTGCTTTTGGAGCATCTTGCATGAATCGAGCATGAATCGAGCATCAATTTTTGAGTGGCATAAGAGATTCAAGGAAGGCAGGGAGAGTGTGAGGAATGATGGGAGTGTGGGAGGAGTAAGGAAGTCAATACACCAGAATTGATTGGCCAAAGAGTTAGAGTTAGGGTTAGGGTTACTATGCTGAGGTTTTAAGGGAGTTCAGGAAGAGATTCCTAGGGAAGAGGCCAGCACTCTTCAAATCGGGTCAGTGGCATTTCCACCAGGACAATGCACCAGTCCACAACTCCATCCTTGTCGCAGACTATTTGAGCAAGATGGGCATCAAACAGTTTATCACCGTCTCTATCACCGTCAATTGAGGAGATGAAAGAGGCTGTGACGAAAGTCATTGACACGCTCTTACAAAAGGACTTCAAGGGGGTCTTCCAGAAGTTGTTGGAACGGTACAACAAGTGCATTGCAGCCGAAGGAAATTACTTGGAAGGGGACTAGAGATTCATGTGTGTACAACAATAAAAGTGCCCATACGAAAAATGTCTGTAAACTTATTTAATGATCCTCGTATATATATATATATATATACATAAATGTTGTATCATTATCATCATCATCCTTATCATCATCATGTCGTGCCGCTAGCATGGATATCCCTGACTCTCTCTCGCCACTTCTCTCTGTCGTTCATCGTCTCTGGCAGGTCTTCAGGGCTACATCCCGTATCCTCACATAGTTGCTGTATGTATGTTCGAGCTGGTTGTCCTGCTTTTGATCGGCCATATGTGGGGGTCCATAGGAGTACATCACTTATGAGCTCGTCTCTACTTCTCCGGCAGTGTCCTGCATGTCTTGTTCGTCTAACTCGGATAGTTTTCGTGATGGGAAGCAGGTGGCCGTATAGTTGTTGCCTTGTGGGCTGTTGCCGCCAGGACTTGTTCAATATTGCTCGCAGCATTCTTGTGTAATTGCCGTCTAGCTTATTCTCCAGCCGTTTTGTAAGCGTTCAAGTAGTGCATCCATACTGCAGTATCGACACAACCACTGCCTGGAAGAAGCTGCGTTTCATTTTATCGGTCAGGTCTGATTTCCATAGGATCGATAGCTTATCGATAGCTGTCCATACCTTCGTTAGCCACGAGTCGATGGCTTTTTCGGTTGATGAGACACTGCTTCCTAGGTAGGTGAATTTGTCTACCAGTTTCAGAAAGGTTCCCTCTAGTGTGGAAATGTCGCCTGTTTGATTAAAGCACATATATTCAGTTTTGTGTGCATTGACATGGAGGCCAATGCCTGCGACGGCTCGTTCCAAACTATGCAGTAGTGTTTCGGCTTGGTTGGGTGTATTTGCCAGAATCACTATGTCATCGGCGTAGTCGGCGTCGGTAATTGTTTTTGCGGGGTACCTTCTGCCTCTTTTCTTTGCCAGCTCGAAGCCGTTTTCTCTGATTTTATCAATCGATGTTCTAAGCACGTAGTCTAGACAGATGATAAAGAGGTATGGGGTTAGCGTGTCCCCTTGTAGTACTCCTGCTACAATGTCGAAGTATTCTGTGTCTCCATCTGGTGAACGCACTTTCACTTTGGTGTTGTATACCACACGTACACAAATGCAAAACACACAATACAAATACACAAGCAGGCTCTAATACAGAGGCGACTCCGTTGTTCAGGTACGAACACATTCATTAACTTCTGACTTCGGTTCTTCGACACGAGGAGAGAGACAATTCTTAACAGTCTTTTGTAATCATACTATGCTAACAACATCTTTCAATGGTCGAAATCCAACTCTATACCTCAATGGCAGTGATGATATTTATTTATCTTGACTTAAATAGCATCACTGATAAACTGAACAATGTCGAACCTTCCTTAAAGTTCACACATGAACTTGAATAAAACTGCACCCTACCTTTTCTGGACATTTTACTTATTAGAAATATCAACAAACTAGAATTTAAGGTTTATCGTAAAACCACCTGTAAAAACGACCACATTCACTTTTATTCACACCACAACAACAATACTAAAAGAGGCATCATCATAGGTTTTTACCTCAGAGCTCTACGCATTTGTTCCTCGAAATATTTAAACGATGAATTCATCCACATAGAAAACTCCTTCCTCAACCTACAGTACCCCAAATCCTTTATACATTATGCTAAATCTAAAGCCCTCAAAATCCACAACAAGAATCAATCTCAAACTAACATCTACTCAATATCTGATAAAACTAATTCCCCCCATAGATACATAACTTTGCCAAACAATTCTTCTTCTCACAGCATAACAAACAACTTAAATCAACTCAATATCAAAACTACTTCTTTACCTTCTAAAACAATCCGTGAATTAGTACACTCCAGCCCTCAACGTAACATATTTTCTGACGCCGGTGTTTATTGCATCCCTTGTAAGGATTGTAAACTAAAATACATCGGTGAGACATCCCGAAACCTTCATATCCGTTTGAAAGAGCATAAAAGAGACATAAGAATTGGCAACTCAAACAACGCATTACTCGTACACACTTCTCAACATAATCATAACATTGACTTCAACTCTGCTAAGATGCTTACTTACATCCATAATAAAAATCTTACACGAATTTTCGAAGCCGCAGCTATCTCATTCCTCAGTTCCCTAAATACTCGTCCTGGCTTTTATAATATTTCTCCTTACTTAAGCAAACACATTTTAAACAGCTACAATATATTCCATCCTTAGTTAATATTTTCCGTATATCTCATAATTTCCATGCTTTTCATTCTTCTTTTGTTCTTTCTTTCTTTCTTTCTTTTCTTCTTTCTGTCTCGTAATCTTTCTCGTTAAACAACGTACATAATTCTATACAATATTCCTAATAAGTCAAATGACGTAATTTAAACATCAAACGCTGATTTGCCTGTTAAACGGCTTACTTTTTCTCACTATACATATTTTCCTGTAGGTTTTTGTATTTCACATTTCTAATCATCCATCGTTAACTTAAAATTATTATTATCACCCCTCATGGTCCTGATGATGGTTCAGTAGAACCGAAACGCTATAGTGTTGACCCGTTAATAAATCATTCCTTCCTCTTGGATCGTTGTTATCAGTTTTTCTACATATTGTCGGATTACAATCCTTTATTTACTCTTCATATATGTATATATATATAAATAAATATTCTACTATTTGTGAGAATCTTCTTTACATCGGAAGTTGGTTAGTGCTATTGTTGTGTCTTATAATGAAATGCTTTATGGCGCTATTTTCAGAAAGGTGATAAGACTAAGAGAAAACATTGTGGTTATATAGCCAATGGAAGAATTATTTTTGTTTTTCAGGAAGCACACTCAAAATGGACATATAAATTTATAAACTACATTGGTTCGGTTTAGGTGTATTTTAACGGAATTTGTGTTATTCTTAACGATAAGGTTTGATGTTTTAAATTTAGTGTAGTAGATGATAAATTTTATTTGTTTTTATTTTTCGTTAGATTTAATGTGTCTTTTTATAATGTTGGTTATTGTTTGTTCGTCTAATTTGTAGTTATAGTGCATTTGATTTTTGTAATATAGATTAATTCTGTTAGTGTTGTTATTGTTGGTAGAGTTATTATTTTTGTGAATGTTGTGAGGATATAGTTTAATTTATTGATCGACTACTTAATTAAGAAAATTGTTATTAACAAGGGCTTGTTGGATATTGGTAAGTTCTTTGTAAAATACTGTCTTAGACAATAAGATGTAAAATGCTCTTTGAATTACATTTTTTATAATTGATATTTTATATTTTTGGGTGCATTCAATGTGGTAGTTAAGTAGAGTGGAATTGTTGGTAGGCTTTTTATATAGGGATATAGTGAATTTGTTATTATTAATGGAGTCAGTAAGTACATCAAGGAAAGGGATCTTTTTTATTAATGTTAAGTTCGGTGGTAAAGTTTAGTACCGAGTTTATTTCTTGAGTTTGTTTAAGTTTGTTGATTTCGTCGTAGGAGAGTGTTGCGATGAAAATGTCGTCTACATAGCGGACGTATATCTTGGATTTAGTGAATATTGTTTTAAATATTTTGTTTTCAAAGTGGGACATGTAGAATTCGGAGATGGTGGGACCAAGGGGTGACCCCACCGAAATACCGTCAATTTGTATATATATGTTGCCGGAGGGATCATAAAATGGGACTTTTGTGGTACAGGTAAAGAGGAGTTTTTCAAGAATTTTTGGCTGTATTACTGGAAGAGGGAGTGAAGGGTGATTATAGACGTTTTCTATTATCATTTCTATATATATATATATATATATATTAATGTGTATTATTTATTCTTAAACTCTATAGCATTTAAATGGGTGCACTCTTATATGTATTTTATTGTTTTCTCATATACCTCAATGAACATTACCCCATTGAATGCACCGCATTCTTATATGCATATAGAAAAGAAAAAAACTGAATTCAAATCCACAAATAACAACATGATGTTTACTCTCCATATCTTACAAAACTTAAGAAAGGCTTCAGTCTGGTAGTGAACTGAAAAAAAGACTGAGAGTATATATATATATATATATATGCATCTATTACCTTATGTATTTGTTAGTTCTTTCTATGATACAGAGGCTGTTGAGTTCTGTAAATCTTTGCTAGAAAAGGAAGACAAATTATTTCAGTTGGAATTCAGATTTGGTTTGTTAATAATTTTTTCTGTGCTAATACCCATCAGGACAACTTGAACCTTACATAAAGACATTGAAAAGAAATTATCTGTATAGGTGTAAACATATATACACTAGTATACAGTATCTCATACATTTGTATTTGTATATGTACACCAGCTAGTTTTAATAGTCAGACTATTTAGAAGCCCACTTCTACATGTCAGACTATTTAGAAGCCCACTTCTACATGTCTATTTTTTAGATTTAGCTACAAATAGCATCATGAATGTATTAAATCTGAGATGTTTGACCAAGTATATGCAGCTAGTTTTGATCATTAACATAGTTAGGAGAGGGAAAAAAGAAGAAATGGGAGAAAAAGAGTAAGTGAGAGAGAGAGAGAGAGAGAGGAAAAAATTAAACAGTAACTGAAAAAGAAAAAGACAAAAGGGATAAAAAAAAAAGTAAAAAGACAACAAAAAAGAAAACAGAAAAATTAGAATTAAAAGTTAAAAAAAGAAAAAGGAAAAAAATAATATTAGTGAGAAAGAGACAAAAAAGTAAAAGAGAGAATCAGGTTAAGAGAAAAGAGGACGAATGGCAGTAGTAAAAAACAATCAATAATTATTGATCATTGTTTGTCAGCCTCAGAAAACTATTGCCTTGGGGGTTGGCCTCTAGTTATAACCCCTGTGAAACCAAGGATTTCAATGACAACACTGTTATTTCCTAACTTTTTATCAATGAGACAACTAATGAGAAGAAAAAAAAAAACTCACTGATCTTTTATTTGATTTTTTTTTCAAATGGATATAATTTTTTTCTTCTTTTTTATGTGTTTTATTTGAAAATTTTTTAATTTTTTTTTTTACAAATGGCTTGCTGGAGATTGAAGCTGTATGGAGCAATGTCTATCTGGAATATGTACAAAGTTTGATTAGAAAATTTCAAGAGGAAGAAATATTGGAGTAAATTTCTTTTATCTCATAATCCATCAAGCAATTCTTTTGACATAAGTATCAGTGTCTAGTAGCTGAGCAAATATAGACAGACAAGGTTAAATCAGAAAAATGCAATTCTTTGTCAGTTTGGGAGGACATGAGTAAAGTAATGTTTAGAAATAAGGCAACCAGAATATAGACAGGTATTAAGCATTTTTTTGATGATGTTATGTCAAGTTGGAATTATCTCAACCTAATTCTACCATTGGCCTAATGAGTAGAGTGTTTGCCAATGGTCTGGGAAACTGGGGTTCAATCCCAGGTCAAATCATAACAAAGACTCAAAAAATGGTACTTGATGCTCCCTTGCTCAGCACTCAGCACTATAAGGTAAGGATCAAGGGTAAAGTGGAGTAATCCAGGGAATGGAGTAGCACCCTCCCCTACACCTTGGTGTGGTAGCTATTGAGAAGGGAGCCTTCTGGTCACCCTCAACTAAGGTTACCAACTCTACTTTTACTTAATTCCACCTGTTCATTTCTCAGATGATATATCTATCTCAGGTAAATTCAGCTGATGTGATATTCATAGAAACTTCATTTTTGGAGGTAAATACTACTGTTGACCACATAAAGTGAATGTCTGAAATTAATTACATTCTCTTAGTGAGGAATTATATTCTTACTTTTCCACCGAGAAAAGGTTGATTGCATGGAATAATGGGAGCCTTTTGATGGTGGATCCTCACAAGTGTTAAAAAACAAAAGTTTCTGAACAGTATTGAAGAATTAAAAAGATTTTACCGAAATTATCAAAAAGACTTGCAAGGTCTAGTTTCCAGTCCCACCTCCTTTATGCATAGACCTATTCAAATAAAAGCTCATCATTTCTATTTTAAACAAGTTTGTATTATTTGGTTGAGTGATATCAATTACATGCAAATAATGTTATATATTTCAGTTTACAGCCCTATTCGGTAAGAAGCAATTAACCCTTAACAATTTCTTTTTTCTAGATTTTCAATGCAAAACACTAAAACTAGGTGCGAGAATAAATTCAAAAAGTGAAGATTTATAAAATCAATGTTTAATCAAATCATTTCCTTTTTTCTCAAAAATATTTAGTTTGTGTAGAAATTAACTAAAATTATAGAGTAGCTGTAAAGCTAGTAGGTATTGATAAAAAAAATTGAAACTGCCTATACATGTTCAAAATTTAGTATTAAAATTAAACTTTGTTTTTTATAATTTTTCCCTATTGCGAGAATTTTTTTTTATATATATCTAATCAGGTTTAGTTAAATAAAATGGAATCCTTGTAATTTTGAAGATTTTCTTTTTTCTTTCAAAAGTCCTAATGTCTTTTTGATGTTATGAGCTTGAAATTTGTTCAGGATTTCTCCAAAGGAGCCATTTGTGGTAAGCCAAGTATTTTCAGTCCTTATCAGAACCATTATCAAGGTAATGTGTACTAATGAGTAGAGTGTTCACTAATGGTCCAGGAAACCAGGGTTCAATCCCAGGTCAAGTCATACTAAAGACTCAAAAAATGGTACATGGTGCGCCCTTGCTTAACACTCAACATTATTAGGTAAAGATCAAGAGTAAAGTGGAGCAATCCAGGGAATGGAGTAGCACCCTCCCCTACACCTCGGGGTAGTAGCTATTAAAAAGGGAGCCATTGGGTCACTCTCAACTAAAGTCGCCAACTTATTTCTAAATTTATATATATATATATATATATATATATATATTCACACACACACACAGTGAGGGGAAAAATATTAGTACACATACAAAGTTTTGATTTTTTGTATTTCCAACAAATGAATAAACATACTTTTTATATAACTGTACACAGATGCATAATAACAAAATATGTATAGAAAACAAAAAAAAATGATTTTATAGAAATAAATCCCATTTATCCCTTTTAATGGGTGAAAAAAATATTTGTACAATACAAAAAAGAATATCTAATCTTCATTTAATGCTTTATAGAATAGCCATTATTCACTTCTACAGCAATCAACCTCTTTTAGTAGTCTTTAATAATTTGCATATTTTAGTGGGTATTTGGTTCCATTCTTCTTTGCATATGGTCTTCAGATCTGGAATGTTTGTTGGAGTTCTCAATTGGATTTGAATTTTCAAATAATGCCACAGATTCTCGATTGGATATAAATCTGGTGACTGACTTGGCCATTTCAGGATATTTAAATTATTTTCATCAAGCCATTTCTTGGTAGATTTTGCAGAGTGCTTAGGATCATTATCTTGTTGAACTTCCTCCTGATTGGATCTTCCAAGATTTTCAACCAAAATCATTAAATTTGCTTCCAAAATATTTTGATATGTTGCGGCATTAATTATACCATCTATTACTGATATGTTGCCAGAATCTTTTGCAGAATAACATTCCCAAACCATAATTCTACCACCTCCAAAGTTTACTGCTGGAACTGTGATCTTTGGTTTGAAGGCATCACCATCTTTCCTCCATACATGATTTCTTAAATTATATCCCAACAACTCAATTTTGTTTTCACCTGTCCATAATACTCTTTCCTAATATGATTTTTCCTTATCCTCATGTTCACAAACGAATTTTAACCTGGCTTCTCTCTGTTTTTTCAATACCAGTAGAGTTTTCTGAGAGAAGTGTGACTTTAGATTATTTCTATGAATTTCATTGCTTATTGTCTGTTTAGTGACACAGATTTCTGATGAAAGCAAATCTTCTTGCAATCCTTGATGAGGAACCAATGGATTTTGTTTAATTTGATGTATTTCCTTAAAGACCTTGAAGAAATCTTTCATGGAGCACTTGTTCTTTAGTTTTTAACAGTTTTGCCTTTTTTATACCTTGTAATTATTGAATTAATGCTTGTCTGAGATTTCCCTGTAACATTTACTTTCCTTCCAGAGCTTAACAATCAGTTATTTCTGCAAATTTGTCAATTCTTTACCATGATGATAACCTTATTGCATGAATATTAATTACAAAATGCTTTGTTTGTATTTTTTAGGCTAAAAATATCTACTGATAACATTATTGGAACATTCTTGAATATTCCACTTAAATAATCTAGAGTATTAAAACAATTTAAAAGATTTTTAAATCTGAAATTTGCATTGTTCAAATACTTTTTTCACCCATTAAAATGGATAAATGGGGTTTATTTCTATTTAATCAATTTTTTTCCCATTTTCTATGCATATTATGATGCATCTGTGTACAGTTAATATGAAAAGCATTTTTATTCATTAGTTGGAAATAAAAAAAATAAAAAAAATTTCTATGAGTACAAATATTTGTTTCCCGCCATTGTGTGTATGTATGTGTGTATATATATATATATATATACTAGACTATCCATGAACCCATTTGGTTCTTGATGTAACAGTTGTTCATGATGATGTTTCTATTCAGGAAGGAAAGTTGAATTCTAATTAGCATTTTAGAGTTATCTTTATCATGTTGATAATTTAGATGATTAAAAATGATATTCAGCACAAATGTACACTCTACGAAATTATCATTCAACACCAGATTCAACTGGAATTTCCATTATTCTCTGTTTTTAAGTGCATTACAACAAAAAATCAGTGCAGATTTTGCAGTGTTATGGTTGGTAATATAATAATTTGGGTGAATAAATGTTTAGGCATATTTGTTTAATAAATCTAGTAGTTATATTAGTTTGGAATAAAAGTCTTTCTGTAAAGAAATTTTGGTAACATTCATGCAATTTGCTTGTTATACGAGTCAAAAAATTTCTTCAGGAGGAGTATTTATATATTTTTAAAATATTTAATAAATATCTCATACATATATTTACTTTAAATTTTTGCAAAAACATAAAATTAACAATTATTAAGCAAAAATGTATTTCCAAAACATAATTTGCTGAATTAAGTGTAAACATAGCAAGTATATTAAGTATTTTGCAAGTGTCCAAATATATTCCCCATCCCCACCATACTGACATGCCAAACTAAGTTAAGCTTGATTTATCAGAGATATCCCATGTGATTCAAATTTTCATTTTCTTTCTGGTAAATATCTAAATGTCAATCAACAGTGAAGAGTTTATATATATATATACTTATCACAGGATCCAGATGCAGCAGGTAAAGTAGTCAGTCTAGGCTTTGTTTAAAAGATTGATGAGTAAATGTCTCAAACCTTTTGTCAAACTGACCACTTTTACTTGAAGTGGATGCAGATCAATTGCATCAGACCATTTCAGAGGTCAGTTTGAAATGCACACAATGTTTGTCATGGCAATGCCTTTTACCTGGCCTTTTGCAAGCATGTATTTACCCTACTCCTCTGCTATGAGAAGGATGCCACACAATTGAATTGAATACAGAGTTTTCCTTCTAGACTGTTTGTCAAACCAAGATTAAAGAGCTCAGTCTGCCCTACTACTTACCTATAGCAAGGAACAGAATTCATATCTTCCACCAAGGGTATTAGCACTGAAATGTGAAATGCAATTAACCTTTTCCCAAATTTGAACTCTGACTTTCTAATAAACCTTTACAACACAAGTGCCTCATTTTGCATCTAAGAATAATTGATGACTTTGGCTCAATATGAAGAAAAAAAGGATGAAAAAAAATAAGGTTTCATTTCAAGATAGAACAATTACAGGTAATCATGGTATCTTTATATTGTACTTGATGGCATATAAAACTTCCCAACTCTTTAATTTTAGTTGGAAATATAAAGAAAAAACATTGTTTGATCACATACCAACAGTTATTGCTCTATATTTGGTTTAATTCAGAACAAGTTTCTTTTTATGTATTTATTATAAATTAACAGAAAGTCTTGGTATTGCCAGGAATATAAGGTCAGAGAAATTTTATCTGTTGCATTATTGTTGTATATACACACGCTTATCTAAATTTTTTATTGACAATGAACTGGTGATAGCTTGTAAAATTAAAAAAGAGTGAATGGTATCTTTAAATTGTTTCATTTTTGATGAGAAAAGTATATGGTAGATTGTAAATTTGACACAAGATTAGAAACTTTCTAGAAAAACCTATTAATAGGAAAATGATTTAATATTTTTTCAGTAATAATTGACAGTTTTAGTTGGTTTTAAAGAATTAGCTAATGATAACAGCTTGAAATTAGATTTTTTTTTACTTTTGATTTTTTCTAGCTAGCTTAAGTTTAAACAAAAATTAATTCAGGGTTAATTTTCTTTCTACTGTCTCATACGAATGATAATCCTAAAATAAAGGCAGTAGTTTGAAAAGTGATGCAAATTAAGTAAATAAAAGGGACCAAATCATTTCAGAGAATAATCTAAAAAAAATTACAGATGGATGAATTTGCAATGAAACAAAAATAAAGTTTTTTTCAAATGAAAATATATAATTTGTTTAAATTACAAATAATATATATAAGGCTTACTTGTAAACAAAAAACTTAAACTATTTTATCAATTTACCTTTTCATCACATTATTTTTGGCAATAGTTGAAAATTGTGTGTGGGTGTGTGTGTGTGGGTGGGGTTCTAACTTTCCTTACTGTATTACCATGGTTTTTAATGGACGTCTGTGGCACCGAATAGACATATATACAACCATGGTTCTAAAGGGTTTATGAGTGTAACACTACTCCGTAAGTTTCAGTTAGACCCATGAGAAAAAGTGATGAACACAAAAAACACATCGGCTGATTCATTTGACACAAAGTTTATTTGCTACTACCTCTCATTAGTCATCAAAAAGAGAGAAATAGTATGAAAAATAAGACAACTGCTTTAGATAGAGAGAAATAAATTGTTGAAGAGCAAGAGAGGTAGACATAGACTTTCTCATTTTCTGTTGTAGTTCTCATACATGACTGCCATCTTCACATCTTTGAGGTAGATGAGGGACCCTTTGCGGAGCCCATTCAAAATGGATGCCATCATTTTTGCCCCATCTTCACATCATCACATCTCTTGTTGAACTAACTTTCTTTTACTGTTTTCTATCCCGCATCCCCTCCAACAGCTTTTCTATTTGATTTTTTTCCAGTCAGTCACACCCTGTGGCTGATTTGTTGCTGATACATTTTTATTTTTAACCTGACTTAAACTTTGGGAACCCTTCCATACACCTTCCCATTTTTTTCTCCCCACCATTATTCCTCTGTCTCTCTTCCTCTCTCCCACAGCTCTTAATCTCCCTCTCATATGTCCCTCCTTTTTACTGCCATCTGGTTGACCTCAAATCTAGCTAGGAAACAACTTACTACTAAAACAATTAACTGGAGTCTCTAATTATATTACATTTTGAATTATTTAATATGCTTTCCACTTCATAAGTGTTATATAAAGCTTATTTGAAATTTATTTTCAGATAAGAAATAACTTCAGATTTTTAAAAAATCTCTTTTTGGCTAAAATTCTATCGTATTCATTTACACTGATTCCTTTGTAATTTCACTTGCAAAAGAAAATTTCTTTACAATATTTATATTTGTTGACTTTTGTTCTATCTTAATTTATTTAGCATCTGAAAAAAATGATTAAGATACACATCCATATTAATAATTGGGAAGAATTTGTCAGTCTGTCATTTATAAACAGCCAAACACTTTGATATTGACTAACCAAATTTGGTATGGAATTAGCACAAAGTTTTAATGTAAAGAATTCTCTCATGAGTAAAAATAAGCTCTCAATGAGAAGGGATCCATAGCAATAAGCAATCATTAGAAAACTACATTGCTGCAAGATGTTCCTAAATTATGCAGAATTTAAATTTCCAAACTTAAAAATAAAAAGAATTAACAAGTCGTTTATATTACAAAAAAAAATAATAATTCAAATCTAATTAAACATTGCTTATTAGATTTATTCAGTTTTTCAAGTTGGAGATATAAAATAACTATATAGCATTATTGCTTGGTTAGGACTAACCATCTGGAAAGAAAATGTTTCAATCTATAAATCTCTTAAGTGTCACCGAAGTTTAAAAAAAGGCTGCAACAAAACTAACAATTCCCATTTATAAATAGTTAATGCTAATTTTTAAGTGACAAAAAGGTCATAAAACATAGTTTACAAAAACGAAATATAAGGGATGTTTGATATTTTTCTATTAGTTTTTCATATGTTGTGCTACTCTCTTTAAGAAATGATATTACTCATTTTTCTTGATGCATTCTAAGCATGAAATTTTGAAATATTTCATATAAATTTCATTTATTACACTTTGCTTATGAGACTATAGCATGACTATAATCATTAGAATTCTGAAAATTTCATTAGACATAGATGTCATGCACAATGTATTTTGGTCTGGAACAATGCTGAAAAAATTGAAGATAAATTGTTTAAAAGATGCCATCAGGGTGTCTACAGACAATGGTCTTTTACAAAAAAAAAATTAAGGTTTTTAAAGTCAAGTGATTTCACATGTCTGATAAAATACTTCTCAGCTTATCATTACAAAGGAATCATTCAACTGTTGTTGTAATCTGCAGTAATCCAAGTTTTGACATCTGACCCAACATAGATGGGCTCTTCTGCCAAAAGTAAATAATGATCATTAAGCCAAGTGTTGAAAATTCATTTTTATTCAGTACAAAACATGTCTCATTTGTTAAACTCAAATGCAGAAAAAATTGATTATTAAACAAAAAAAATCAATTATCATTTTTTATCAACAATACTTAAAAACAATTCCATATGTTCAAAATATATAGATAAAAAAAATCTCAATATTTGATTATGCAAGGTAATTACCAGTTTTAGTGCAGAAAATAGTTTTAAATGAAACAATTTATCAGTAAAAGCTATCAACAAAGCAAATAATCATTTATAAAAAAAATAGCAAAAGACCAGATGGGAAAGGAATCACAACATTTATTAGGAAAAATTTGATTTTAAAAAATAAATATACAAATTATTTATGTGGCTATTTTGACTATAATTTAACCTTATATGTACTCAAACACACACTGAGCTTATAATTTGAAGAAATATTTACCATCCTCAAGGGCAGAATATGACAAAGTCAAGTTTATTCCAAGAATTCTTCCAAGTTAAAGTAAGTGGGGCAACAACAGCCCAGTTCCTTAAGCATTTATCAAATTCTAATATTTATAGAAAATAAGTGGGTTTTATGAAATAACAATAATAACAGCTTATAAAACTATTTTAATTAAATTTGAGTTGATGATATAGCAAAATTTGGCTCATTTATTTCGACTACTCAGTTATTGCTCTGCCTTTAAGAGCATATTATTTTTCATATTAAAGAGTTGGAAAATTTCTGCTCTTGTAGATGCCTCTCACCTTTTTTGTTTATCTTCTCCTTCCCTTTCTAATAGAGTTCTAAAAAAACACAAAGAAGTCAATTGTAAAAAGTGTTTGAATCCTTTGGAGCAAACACTACTCATTGATAATTATCAAAGTGCTAATGACTAATGTCTTTTTTGCAGTGGCTGAGAAGAGGGATTCAGCTTATACTGTTAATAATTCAAAGTTTAAATAAGCAAAGTCTTGTGCCCACAGAAGAAATCATCTCTTTGATGGAATATAAGACCAATTCCCCCCCCCATCTCAAACATTAGAATTTCATAAATTTGTAATGCATGTATGAAAAGAAACTTGTCTTAAATAAGGAACTTGTATAATGTTCAAGAAATATTCAATGTACCATTCAATAATTTTTCAAATATTCCTTGTTGAAATTGGTTGAAGAATGATTTATATGCCAGTGAGTCACAAATGGCTTATACATAAGGGCACTGTTAAAGTATAATCAAAAAGTTTGTTTTCTCCCAGTTTAGTAATTCTCATTTTGAAAATGTTTCTTAAAATTAATCTACATAAAATTGAGACTTCATGGTTTTTAGGTTACTTATAAGTAGGGAAAAGCATGGCTGTGCTAATTAACAAGAATATATAAAAGAACCTTAAAAATGTTAAAATAATCAACATCAATAAATAGAACTTTTGTTATTATACATCAAAATTTCTTTCACTCAAAGATTAAATTTATCAATTATGTATATACAACTCATAGGGCAGGTTTGAATATTTTGAAAACTTATTTAAACAAAGACTGAATGTGCTTCTTTCAAGACTTTATTTTAATATACAGTTTTATCATCAATGTATTTAATTAGCCATTCATGCGATTAACAAGCAACAAAATGTGTATACATTTTTTGGATATTACTAATTCTAAGAAAGCATTTTATTCTCTTATCAAAAGATTCAGCTTTCTGTTTTATATTACATACAACAAGAATGATAGACATTTTTAGCATATCAAGAACTGTGATGTAAATTCAGTGCACCCCCAATTTCAAGACTTTTTAAAATCATTCATTCCAAAATGCATTTATGCACTTGGAGATTAAGGCAGTCTTGTTTCTTTCAGGAAGGCTTCCCCAAAGATAACAAATCTTAGGTTGTATTGCATGATAACATAATCTTTAACATTAGAGCTGGATAGTAACAATGCCCAGATAATTTAATCTGGCTTTCTACTTGGTTGAAATAATTCTTGATGCTTCCTCTAACTTTTAGGAGAAATTGTTTCAAATGATAGGCAACTGCTTTTATTGGTTTCACTTTATACCAATTAGACCTAGGTCAAAACCACCCACATCAACAGATGAATAGGGACCTCAAGAACTTCCTGTGTATTCTATCCCAGTTAAAGCTTGTTAGCCTTGAAAGTTCTTTACTTTGAATAATAATGAGCTTCACTTACTCAACTGAACATTTATAAAATACTCAAGTTTATTATGTTATTATTCTGAATGATTAAAACATGGTAAAAGCTTAAATAGTCAAAATGGCAAGTAAAAGTGGTAGAATTTAATTTTAAGTGATAGTGCTTCATAAAACATTGCACCCTACCTCAAAAGTAATGACTGAAGTGGATCAAATACTTTGCATGAATCAAGAAAACATATTCATCTTGTTTAAGCATTTCTGAATAATGTAAAATACTTTTGAATCTTTTTTAAATTCTAGATGTTAATAATTTATTTATAAGCGATAAGGATTGAGCTTCAAGGACCATGGGAGAGACAGAGAAAGAGAGAACTTTGGAGGAGGAGAGAGAGAGAGTTTCTGTGGGAGGGGAAGAAAGGGAAATTCTTGTGAGAGATAGAGAGAGAAGGCAAGGGATATATATATATATATATATATATATATATATATATATATATATAGCTTGGGGAGAGATTGCCATTTACAAAATCTGACATAAGGACAAGATAGTGCGTATCTTCACAAAGGATCAAACTCAATTCATGAACAAATGGTCAGGGTCGGTTGGTTGTTTGGGTTTTATGGCATATCAACCATTGTACATTATCTAATGCCAAATCCATTTTTATGCAAATAGTCAGTTCTATTTAAACAATTCAGTTTAGCATGAGTACATTGTCAAAAACATTTCTATTTCAGGCTATTCAGTTTAGACAAACAGTTCTAATTCAGCTAATTTAGTTTAGTATAAGTACAGATTTTGTTTATCCACAGTTAAATGTCAAAACAGTTCTATATTAAACAATTCAGTTTAGTGTAAGTACGGTTTCAATGTCAAAAGCAGTTCCATTTCAAACAATTCAGTTAGCATAAGCATGCAATTTAAATGTAAACATGGTTTGATTGTCAAAAAATTTCTATTTCAAGCTATTTAGTTTAGTCAAACAGTTCTAATTCAAACAATTCAGTTTAGAATAAGTATGCAGTTAGTTCTATTTAACCCATAGATAGGGCCCTATCAGGTGCAACCATTCTGGGCCAGAGTGGACCTGGGAGCAATGGCAATGAAGGGTTGCTTTGCATTTCCCAAAGCTCCAGCATCACTGGAACCTCATCATCAGATTGTTTAGTGTTATATACCAGGACACTCGTTGGTGGTGGTGGTGGGTCTTACCTCTCTGTAGAGAAGCAGTCTGTGTATTCTACAGCAACAGCCGACTGGGCAAGAATGGTCAAGGAGATCCACTTTTTATCACAATTCTATGGTAGGCATCCTAGATATTTAGTAAGTTCAGGGTGTTACAAGACCATAATAATGAAAATTTCAGTTATGGTTGAATTCACTACACCAGAGAAGTATCTGGCATGTTCACTTTTTTTTTTACTAGCATTGTACAGCACTTGTGCAAATTAATATTTAGTAAACTTAGTCTCATCCAGAGTTATAAGAATTAGATAACCCAGTTGATAAGCGAATTCATTACTCTAGTAATTTGTTAAACAACCTTGTCAAAAATTGTTCAACAACAGGTGCTCTCATGTATAGTATTCCTAGATGAGGAGTAGGAAGAAGAAATAATATGTGGTTGCATAGAATTTGTAATTGATGAAAGGAATGAGAAAGAGAGCATGTGTGAAATATACAATTTGAAGAGAAACTTTAAGGTAATGATTTCTCTTCTGTAGTTTTAACAAGTATTTTTTTTCTTCTTTTCAAAGAACAATCACAAAGCCAATACTTTTACCTGAAGCTTTTTCAGCTTGATAAAAGAATAGGAATAAACAGTTTTAGAAACATATCTAATTTTTTTATAATTTGATTTAAAGAAACTTTTCCTCTCTAAGAATTGTTGGTGTTTATTATAGCACAATCTTCAGAATTTCTTATATATATATATGTGTGTGTGTGTGTGTGTGTGAGACTTTTCATTTCCTTTGTATTATTTAAACAAAGAGAAAACTTCGCCAGCAAAAAATACAAAGTTACAAAATATAGATATATCAATAACATGATGAGCTCTAAATAGGCAAATTTGATACACCCACACAAATATTCAATGTTTATGTAGATATTTCCAGCATTTACATTCATTCGACATTTAGGATGAAAAAAAGTTAATGGAAGTAAGTAATATTTATCTAGAAATTCCTACTTACATACTCTAAGTGAGTAAATGATGCCATTAATGAAATATAAACAGTCAATACATTTTTACGCACACACAAAATAATAATGAGATGAAATGTAGATTTATACATGTAAATACAGCATGGATAATATAATGTGCTACCCAAAAGCTCAGGGAATCTGCTACCTTTTGTGAAATCACATATATACTCAATGGGTTTATTTTGAAGGAGATAATGGAAGTGTGAGAGTAAGTGATTTATTTATTTATCTTAATTTTCAGGTAACACATTTTTTTGCTGGAATCCAGAGCTAAAAAGTAACTTTAAATGAAACCAACTTGCATCTCTACCAAAAGAGATTGATATGTCATGCAATAATAAACTTTACTTCTACTAATATATATATAAAATGACACAATCATAATGATATATAATATGATGTATGGAAATTTACTAGAAAAGAAACAGTCACACAAACCAATGGAAAGGGGAAACTCTAAGAGATAAACAGGTCAACATGGATCAGAGAGCAGATTAAGGAAAGACTTATAAAAATTATTAAACAACAAAAATCAAAGTGAGAAGAACACATATAGCTAGAATAAAGTAAAACAGATAGTGTAAAAGATGAGAAAAATGGTGCTCAAGAAAGAACAAGCATTGTAAGTAATGGAAGGAATTAGGAAAAGCTGTATGTTAAAACCGCTAAATGATAATGATATACTGCTTGTGTAACTTTTTCAGAGTAGATATAAAATACTCCAGATATGGATCTTGGAATATATGAATATGTTTATAAGTCACATTTCACTTTTAAAAATGCAGTCAAGTCTGATAATGATCATCTGAAATAGAAATAAAAATTATGTCTCTTTGTTTCTTACTAAATACTTGTGTGTCTGTATACATGTTTTACAGGAGTGAGATATTTACCAAGCTTAATTTAATCAAATACAAAACCACAATAAGGAGACTCTCAGTGAAGAATGGACTCACTAGAGTTGCTTAGTAATTACTGCTCCATTGGAATATGTACAGAAATTGATACAGAAAATAAACGAAAGAAATTAATAACTGATGAGAAAAAAAGAGGGAGGAGGGTGAGGTAGAAATAGGTATAGGCACTAACCATTGTTATAGTTGGAGAATGTGAGGCACTTCTCACTGAAAGTAGGTGGGGGTATGTGCATGTTTGTTGCAATAATGATAAGGCACAAGGTTGTTATATATAGTTGTACATTTGCTGAGAGAGAGAGAGTGGGGAACTGTTTGGAATCCTGTACTGAGGTAGAGATGACAGTAGTAGTTAAGGAAGTGCCACAGCCTCAATGTTTAATCTGTCTAAAATAAATCCTGGAAGGAAGTTACACTTTATTTTGTGCTAATGCTCTTAGGAAAGGTCTGAATTCATTTGTTTTCACTCCAGCTTTAAGTAAATCATCATGTAAACTAGGTTCTTTCACCTTACTTAAAGCAACTGATATAAGAGAAAGAAAACTTTGAATCCAAAACAGCTGTACTCCACTTGAAAATTGACCTTGTGTCACATTTTTCTCATATTGGAGAGACAATAGTAATAATAACAATAACACTTACTTGCCCAGGGATTCCAACTAGCATCCAGTTAGCAGACAAAAATGAAACAGGCTGTAACTTAATACAGTCCCTGATATTTGTTGAGTGCCCCATGTATGCATGAGTGTAGCACATGGACTTTTTTATGGTGGGAACCAGGGGCAGGACTGTAGCCCACACACACCCAGTGGTTCCAAAAATGCCTTGAGCCCGGTTAGCATACTACTTAAAATGTATGCGTCAGGCACCAGGCAATAAACCTAGCCCCTCCAAAGAGGGTTAGAGCCTGGGAGGATGCCCTTCTGAGGCTTAAGGAGTGCTGGTCTTAGCACGTGTGACATGAATACTGGCTTCCTGGAATCCACATCAGACAGCCTCGACAGGAATAATTACACACCCAACCTGATCCACATATCAGGGAACAGGACTGAATGAAATAAAATCCCTGATATTTGTCAAGTACTGCACGTATTCACAAGTATGGCACATGCCTTTTTTTATAGTGGGAACCAGGTGCAGGACTGTACTCCACACATGTCTGGGGCTTCCAAAAATGTCTTGAGCTCCGTTGGCATTTCCCGAAAAAGGGATGCCTCAGGCACCAGGCATTAAACCTAGCCCCTCTGGAGAGGGTTAGAGCCTGGAGGATGGCCCACAGAGGCTCAAGGAGTATTCGTCTTGGCACATGAAATAAATACCAGCTTCTCAGAATCCATGTCAGATGGCCTTGACTGACTGCCACCAGAACTAAGACACACATAACCTGATTCACATATCAGGGAACATGGCTGGTTGAAATGTGTTCCAGCCCAGTAGGCCAGGACTGCAAGTCAAAAAGTAATGCAGATGCAGTTATTTGTTGAGTGCCCCATGCACACTCGAGTACAGCACAAGGCCTTTTTCATTGCGTATACCAGACACATACACCTGGAGGTTCCAAAAATACCTTGAGCCCCATCAGCATTTTTCTAAAACGGAATGCCTCAGGCACCAGGTGATAAACCTAGCTCCTCCAGAGAGGGTTAGAGCCAGGGGGATACCTCCCTGAGACTCAAGAACACTGGTCTCAGCTGAAAGATGCAAATGCTGGGCTTCCCTGACACCAGAGTCAGGCTGTCTCAACTGACTGCCACTAAGCCAAGACACACCCAACCTGATCTGTGTACCAGCAAACACAGCCATCTGAAGTGCATCCCAGCACAGTGTACTGGGACTACAAGTCAAAAAGAAATGCAGATGCGGCAACAATACTTAATTAAAGCTGGTATTTATATACTAATATATCCACACATAGACCAGCAACCAATCATAATACAGGAAATGGACTTGTCCACATGGGCACAATGGAATCCTCCAACATGCCATAAATAACTCTCCTTCTTCTGAGTTCATTCAAGAAGTTGATACAGGTTGTTATACAATTGAGTTCCGGTTTTGATAACCTATCAAACTCAATAATGGTTTGGCACCAATCTTGATGGTGATTACATAGAAAAGTAGTAATGCTGGTAACATATGTATAATGTCTTATTTGTATGGTAATAAACATATTGGATTAGTAAATGTTTGTACCTTACTTTCTGGACATGTTTATAAACCTATATATATTCATATGTAATCTCATTTCATGTACAGGTTATTGAAAGAAAAAGGATTTCTTTTTCTTGAAGCTAAGTATTAAAAATTTCTAGTTGCAATTAATCTGGCACAAGTTCATCAAATACTATGGAGATAAACATAGCCATTGACTCATTAAGTGATTACACTAACATTTGTCCTTTAGATGAGTGGACCTGACAACCATTCAAAGTTTGGTGAACTAGGCTGTCATTCTGGTATCTTAAGGTAAGTTAACTGGTGTTAAATCTCATACAAAGTCTACTTTGATGGTGTACAAGTAATTATATATATATATATATATACACCTATATATATAATAAAAATAAAAGTACACATGTGAAAGATTAATGGAAACTGAATGACTTCCATGGATATATCATCCATTTTTACTTCTATTTATTGGGTAATAGAAGTTAATGACCAAGTTTCATCTGAATTTTCTATTTAGAGATAAATTAAACTTTTCTCAAGAATTCTACCATTTCTTATCTAATTTATCATTCAGTTGTACAATTTGTACAAGATGATAAAGTGTCAGATGACAATTCCAATGCATAAACAGATATTTTGTATGTGTGCTAACTTTTGAAATGGGTTGTGTTCATCATAACGTTAATTTGTGTGATTACAATGAATGTGTGATTACAATGAATCTTTTTGAAAAAAGAAGAGAGTCACATAATGACTTCATTAATAGGTCTTTTATAAAAAAAAAAGATATAATAACACAAATCCCCATGATATTTATTAATTAAATAAAAAACTAGCATTGAGATCCTACATTTACCTATTTCATCATTTATTCAGTCAAAATCTGAAATAATCATTCAACAGGCACTCAAGTAAGCAATTTTATTGTAATAATTCTTGGGATAGTAGATTTTACAAATATATAGAATGGTAAAAAAAATTTGATTCTGGTGTGACCTACAAATCCTGAGTATACTTGCTTTTACATATAAGTGAGAAATCAAAGGCAAAAAGATCTTTAGTGATTTTACTATTGTAATAATACTAATTTTAAATATTGTTTCTAATATTTTGGGATGCAAAGGATTGTTTTCAGCCTACATTCCTAAGTGACAGGATTGTATTGAACAGGTAGAAAAGAGGCTAAAGTCAGTCAATTTTTTTTGTTTTCTCAATCCAGAAAGTAGCTTTTGGTATAACAAATTTTGTCTGCAACTTCTTTTTAACCTCAGTCACAAAAGCAGAGCAACGAGGGTTCTAATAACATTACATTAATAAAATATAAAGGATCAAGAGTTTCAAATCATACTGCTTTTCATATTCTTACAAGCATGAAGAAAATTTTAATGAATTAATTCTAACATATCTATAGGAATATGAACATGACATAAATACACATCAAAAAGAGAAAAAATCTGATTAATTTCTGATAGCTTCTTTTGTCGACAATATTTCTTTTTCATCTATCTTTCCACTACATACAGCTAACTATATAAAAACATTTATGAGGTGATGAAACATTTTTGTATTTCCCATCAAAGTTTCTATTTTATGGCATATGTCATGGTTTGTATTGGCATCCAATGTCAAGTAAATACCCATGCAAAAATTAGATTCTTTGGATTTTCTTTTTGGCCATAATCCTTCGACAAACACAAAATTTAATATATCTTTAAAAATTAAATACACAGTACATTAAGAAAATTTCATTAAAAAAGTTATTAGTATCCTCAAGTCTCTAAATATAATCAGGGTGTTTCTAAAGAAATTATCTATTTAGGAAAAGTTCTAAGGTGAGAGAGGGATTCTAAACTATTGTAATATTTTCATTATTATATGTGCAATATTATACAAAATCAATGAATTTATCACAATTCACTTCCTTTACATTATGTTTGAACTTTTTTCTTTTCAAACTAAAAAAAAGCCAAGAAATATAATGAAATAAAAGAAAAATTTTGAAAGTTCAATAAAATAGGCTGTTCATAAATCATTGAACAAATTCATGATGGCTAGATCTGAGACTGATGAAGGAGATCTGTATTGCAAAAAAGAAAAGAACTGAAGTGGTTCAGGAAGCTTTCAAAGAAAATAAAAAAATTATTGATTTGGAAAACAGTCTGTGGATTAGATATTCCATTAAAATTCATTTACAGGATTCTACATTACGGTAAAAAAGCTTTATCATATTCAAATATTATACAACTAAAGAAAATTGTCCATAAAGAGCAACAATTTGTGCTAAGTATATCAAATTCAAAATAAAAACTTGAATTGACAGTGATGCAATATAGAGTTGAAAGTTCAATTGATATAACTGTAATATTTTGGTCAGTGCAAAAAAACTAAACAGAAACTGAATTTATTGAACAAGAAAAGAAATTTACAAAAAGTGAATACATAATTTGCTATGACTAAACTAAATGCTCATAGATCCTTTTTTTTTCCAGAGATACAATTATAGGAATTTTATCTCTTGACAAACTCTAAAATTTTTCAGGCCCTAAATTTTGGAATAATATTCTACAACATATTTTAATAAAAATCTTAGAGATTACCAATCATTTTCCTGGTTGATAGATTGGCTGAAGTGGACCTTAAACTTGGACAGGATAATCGCATGTACATCCCACCCATATCTTCCAGCCAGCTTGGATTTGAAAAAATGTAAAGTTTATCATAAAAGAATTAGAGCTGGAGCTGATATAGAAAATTGTATTAATGAGACAGCTCAGAAATTAACTTCAAGATCTTAATTATTGTACATGTACACATTCAATGTCTTTACAAATCTCAATCTCTCATCCTTTGGGAATACATTTTTTGTAATCCATTCTACAATGCAAAATAGATTGTTACATGAGAAAGACATATTCATTGTAGAAAGTTCTTATACACTTTCTGAAGATCATTCACAATTGACCAAAATGTGCTTGTGTGTGTGTGTGTGTGTGTGTGTGTGATAGCCTTTCACAATGTTCTTTATCTAATTAAAAAAAATAATAAATGAAAATAACCTGACTACAGAGTTTAATTTGAGACAAGGTAAAAATGGAAAGAGTCATGAAAACTATTGCATGAATTTTCTAAAAGAGAAGGCTTTATCCAGCCTTGAAAATAAAGATTCAAAATCTCTACCTTTTTTTTTTTTTAACTAGAGCTGAACACAAGTCACTGGCTCTGGTGAGAAAAGTAAAATTAACAAATATTCCAGAGAAGTTATAGATGGTTACAACAATCAACTTAATCTAGCACAAAGCCAAGTACAGGTTGCAAAAATTGTGTTGCATCAGTCTTCAAAGTGGGAGGACCAGCCTTGAAAATCAGTATTTGATAGCTTGGTTTTTATTTGGATACAAACACTTACCATTGGTCATAGAAGAAATATGTAACTATTTCGGCCACAAATTGAGTCAAATGATTTTTATTGTAATCATAGCTTAAATTCGGCTCAAAATTACAAGTCTCATTATTCAGTTGGAATTGATCTGGGAGATTAACTTGCTAATCATTACACCAATGAGGTGTTCTCAAGGATTAATAGCTGCAAAAATTATATAGGATGTTTTCAAGTTGATTGGTTGTGAGAAGAATGGCAAGTACTTAGTTTGTATTGAGTAGAAAGCATTATACTCCTATATACCATAAATAGTCTGTTCATAACCAGGTGCTTTTTAGATTTGGCCTCATGCCAAATTTAGTCAAATTCAAAAAATCAATACTATATTTTATGCACTAAATGGAATGCTGGTCTTGCCAGTAAGTTAATTTATGATTAGGAGCTTTGAAAATTTGGCCTTGTGCCAGCCTTAATTTGTTCAAATTGACCAATTAGGTAAAGAGGAAAGTCTTTTTCTTGTGCTCTGTAGATGCTGACAAGTATCACAAACCTTGGTTATAGACTGGGGCCTTAGTAAGTGCAAGAAATTTGTTTCACTTTTGGAAATTTGCCACTTGATTTTTCTGATTTAATTCCCAAGATCAGAGGTTGAGGTTTATGGCATCAGACCTCCCATCTCCACCTCCATAAAATGTCAGTTATAATTGTAACTGCTGTGGATACTGAATTACTAATTAACCCTTGAATAACATCACAACAGCCATGGTCATGAAGTTCTCTGAGGATGTTTAAGTGTATATAAATTTGCAAGTTCGTATTTTTCAATTTAAATAAAGGTTACCGTACCAAAACAGCCAATGTGAAGCAGCTTATCTGACCTGAAACTTGAAATTCAAAATACTCCAATTAAATATGATCCCTGATCGGAGGTACTGAAAACAAACTCATTATGGGTAATAATAATATGAATATTCTCATCATTGTTTATATTTTTGATGATGTGCTATTCAATCCTCTTCAGATGTGTGTTATATCCAGAATGCCTTAACTTTTTTTTCTCAGATTCATGACCAGTAAAAGTTTGCTCTTTCTAGTTATTAGATGTAAGGTTGGATAATACATTAGTCAAAATACTATGATAAAAACAAAAGAGGATGAAGATAATAATGAAAATATTCCATTTTAGAACTTCAAACAACAATCATTACAAGTCTACAAGGAGAAGTGCACTAGTTGAAAAATATTTACAGATAAAAAAGAAAAAAGGATCTTTTTATCCAAGTTTAAAATGATAATTTTCTCTGTTGCTCATCAATGCTTGTTTAGAAGACATTTAATTGTATGTCTTATCACAAAACTTTACCAACAAGAATTAATACTTGTTAGATATATTCTAGGTTTTCCAGTGCACATAAAAGTTATATTTACATTATGCAATTAAGTGTGCAATAATATCAAGTCACAAAAAGTGATAATGCACATACCTTAATTAAAGTAATTATAATTACCACAATGCAACTCAAAATGAGTAAATGTAGTAAGCAAAATTTTGCTGATTGCCTTGCTTCACACAGAGTTATCACAAACATTAAATTTAAAAAAACCCCAACAAAAACACACAAATAAAAAAAAGGTATACCTGTTCTATTTTGTCTGTTAGTAATGCTTTTTTTAATTCTTAACCACTGACAATCCCTTTGTCTTTATTCAAATATTTGCCAAAAGTGTAATGAAGTGAATCACACTAAAACTAATTAGGGTTGTAGTTGGAAAGAAATATTCAAAACTGAAATTTTATTCTTTCATCAGATTTTGCTTATATATTTTCATTTATAGTTTTATATAAATACAACACATTGAAATAATATTTTAAAGAATCTTTTTAGATATATTTTCATGAATGAGTCTTTTTTATATTGAGAAAATATTGACAAAGAATAAATTCTTTCATTCGTATTTTATGTATCACTTATTTTCTCAAATTCTTCATAAAAAAAGCAATTGAAGTTTAAAGGGTGAAGAAAATATTTAATCAAATTTAAGAATAATTAATGAATTCTATTTTCATTGAAATTTTATGAGAGGAAAAGCAATATGCAGTCTGAATTTTTACTTTTAATTAGTTTTAAATAAAAATTTTTCTTTAATAAAATGAATTACTTAAACCATTGGTTATATCATTAATGAGATCAATATCAAGAATTAATAGCTATGGATATCAGATGTGGTCAAGCTCGCTAATGTTAAGCACTGATGAACCAGTTCAGTACACAGATGGGTGATCATTTAATAACAGCAGATACTGTAACCAACCAACTTGAGTGCAAGCAAAGCTTTGTAAATTACAAGAATAAATAATGTAGTCCAGATATTCGATTAAAATTTCTCAGATTTTGTAGTATTTTATTGTGACATATCATTTTTATCATAAACATTTACAAAACTGACTGATGACATCATTATATTTACAATGAAAGTATTCCAGCAAGTAGCAGTATTTACTTATAATAGTACGTATATTTTGGGTAGTGAGGGGAGAAAAGTGGGATCACTGAAGAATTTTTAAATTATGCACAGAATTCAATCAACAATAAAAAATTTTTATCAGAACCTTTTGAAGTATTGGGAAAAAACAATTTTTCACCCCATTTTGCACAAATTAATCTAATAAGAGTTGAAATTTGATCCAGATTTTTACTGATAATTTTTTTGAGAATTCGTCAAAGAAACTAAGAAAACTTTCTTATTTTTCTCGTAATAGTTAGGGTGAAAGTTCCAATGACATTTTGCACAATATAGTCTCATAATTGGATCACAATAAGCCGGTAATAAGAAAAGTATTTTTACTGTTCCGCTTAATAATGATTGGAGATGTGGGTTTTTTAGCAGTCAATAGCACAAGAGAATGAAATCAGTAAACCAAGTTTAAATTCTGATAGGAACAGTTTGCATTCACTTTGCAGTAATGCAACTGTAAAAGGCATGAATCCATTTCTAATCCTAAATAGTGAATAATAAAACATTTGAAGCCTTGTGAAAAGGAAATCCATCTTGGCCATTAATGTTAGTAGCATGTAATCTAGTATAACCCATTGCATGTTATTTTGAGAGAGAGGCACTGCCAAGTAACTCCCGTTGCGCTTAGAGATATGAAGGGAAATTATTTTGCTTGGTACTTCAATGACCTAATAGGTTATGGGACAAATCCATAAAAATTGTGATACTCAGGCAAAAGTGATATTATATGCAAAAGCAGACTGCACAAGTAAAGAGATTCTGAGGGAGTATTTTTATTATTCTGCGTATTTATTTTGGGTGAGTTTCTTCATCTTGTTTTTTTTTTTGTTGTTTTTAACCAATCTATTCTTAAGCAATTACTGAAAAATAGATCAGTGAAAATGAATATTTAGAGTCTTCATTCTTTCTCCTCTTTAAGCTGAAGTTTGTATGTCTATCTAAGTATCATGGCTATCCAGAAAGTTTTAAAGTCTGGATCTTTTTGCATGGATATTGAATTGACCTTGGGCTCAAACAGATTATACAGTATTGATCTTTGAGATCACCAGATGGCAAACAAAGCTATTTTCAGCAAAACAGAATAATACAGAGACTTTGATTAAAATTACTGAAATGTTTTTTAAAAAAGAACAATAGATTTGCAAAAGATGGAAGAACAAGAAATATTGTGTAGGAAAGATTCTCAGAAATTAACCCAAATTTGTTTTTATTGCTGCAAACCCTTTTTGTTATGTATTTATGCAATGTTTATATTTCAGTATCCATAGAAACTTGCTTATATCTATCAAAATTATTTGATAAAAAGATTTTGTCACTTTCTTCTGCAAGTAGATGAGTATAAGATAACAAATCATAAACCCAGTACTTTGCAATTTTTTCAAGATCCAGTCAACTCTAACTGCAATTACTGACAAGTTAATTGTCTACACATGTATATGCTGCATAAGTGTTTCTAGATAAATGGAAGTGAGGAAAGGAATTTATATTCTATAGGAATGACATAAGGTGAAGGGCTTTACTCTGCTCATTATTGTAAAAAATATCAATTGAATGAATTAATTTGTTTGGTTTTATGGCATATCAACTATTGTAGGTTATCTAATGCCACATCCAGTTATATATATATATATATATATATATATATATATATATATGTGAATAGTAAACATAAGTTAGATAGTTCCAAATTTATTAACAGTTCAATTAAACATCAAACATTTGCTTACACAAAGTTAAATAATCTAACAGTTCTATTCCAAACAATTCAATTTGGCATGTCATTTGTTTGCACTCAGTTTAAATGTCAAACCATTCTATTTGACCCATAAATAGCACCCTTTCAAGTGCTACAACTCCAGACCAGAGAGGAGCTGGGAGCAATGGCAATAAAGAAGCACTCTGCATTCCTCAAAGCTCCAGCATTACTGAAGCCTCACAATTAGATGGTCTATATCCAGGACATTCAATCGAGGGGTTTTTACTCCTCTGCAGACATGCAGTCAGTGTATTCTACAGTCCCAGCCAACTGGGCAATGAATGAATTAAAACAATTCTTAAAAAGGTAAAAATTAATTCCATATCAATGTGTATCTATGACCCATAAATTGGAAGGTGATAAATATTGATGCATCCTGTGAAAGCAAAATGTTTATTTATACCACGAATCTGGGATTAATTTTTACTTATAATTTTGTTGATAATAAACTAAAAAATTTATGTTGGTGGGTCAATTCACCTAATTTGAATCCCAATTGATAAATAATAGAGAAAAAAAAAATGCTTGAGTAACATGAGCAGACTACAATAGATTTGAAAGTATGAAGTTATGAAAAACTGGCTTGAATTTCTTGAGCTGCATCCATCATACTCTTAATTAGAATGTCATAGGAAAAAAGTGTATTTTCAATAAAAATAAAGCTGCCGTGATGTTAAATACAACAGAAAAGTATAAAGGTGTAATGAAAATCTGATGTCACTTGATCCCAAAAGCAAAAATTTGAAGATTTTGGTGCCAACAAAAACAAAACAAAACAAAAAATGATCAATAAACATTACATAAACTAAGCAAACATGCAATTGTTTCAAGATTTGATTATTCACTTCCTATGGACAGATATTTAAAAGGGAAATAGACATTATCCTGATTAAAATTAATTAAATATATGAAATCGTGAGTATGTGTGTAGGGAAAAGGCTGGTCACAGATTTTTGGATTCAGCTTGGTTGTAGCTTTAGAATAGTTAAATAAAAAAGCATTTGCCTGGGTCTTGTCCCGAAACACATTATATAGCTCATTAACTGGCAACTTTACACTGAAAAACAGTTTCCATACATAGTTTTTATATTGGATTGCTAGAATATTTTTTTAAATATTACATATAAATATTTGATGAAATTAGTATGTTGTGCTCCTGGCGTAGTTAGTGCGTCTTCTTGCAGACTAATTTATTGGTTCAGTAATTGATCATCATTGATGCTCCAATCATGTAGCCTTGAACCAGACTGAATATATCGACAGATAAAGATTCAAGAATTCAATTTGAATTGATTTTGTACCCCCTCCCACCTAAAACCCCCAAATTGAAATAAAATGAAAAAAAGTCATTAAAAAACTTAAAACAACTTTAAAAAGAAAGAAAAGAAAAATAATACATTTATTTTTCTAAACCATAAAAACGTAAACAAGAAATTTTAAATTAACATTTTTTCATTAAAATAAATAAAAATATTCAAAATATTTTGACTCACTTAAAGTGTATTTTTTCCATCTGGAGAACATCTTTGTCTCAGCAGACGACAAGAAATAATCCGGGTAGTAAAAGATGGAGAAAGTCGGGCCCGCAGTAGAGACAAATAAAAGAGGAGAAAATCCTCGTAAAATTGACGACAAATGACGCCAGTTTGATTGGATTTGTTTCAGTAAGAAATGCCAGGCAATACTAGAAACCATAAGAGTTGATGAAAAAGAGAAATAATCAACAATAATGAAGATAAGAAGTTGGAAGATAATGATGATGGTTTTTATAAGAGGGACAGTGTCAACGATGGTAAAGTTCCTAGTTTTTGTTGCTTCTTCTTTGCTTTTCTCACAAAGAATCGATAAAAACGATTGTTGAAGATGAAATAATAAGGAGAATAAGAATAAAATGGTGTTGAAGGTAATAATATCCTGGTCAGAAGTGAGTGGACAATAGGAGAGAAAGAAAACAAGTCCACTTCAGACATTCGAAATTCAATTGCTTAAAAATAGAATCAACAAACGGATAAAAAATAAATGAATAAAATAAATAAATAAATAAATAGAAATAAAATGAATAAATAAAAAACGAAAAAACTTTAAAAATAAAATGAGGTAAATCAACAAATTCTAACAAGTGATTGAAGAATTTGATTTTGATTGTATATTTTCCCCTCAAACAAAAATAATAATTCACTTTTTTATACGGAATTAAATTCGGTTTCTTCCAAGGAATTCCATAGATAACGAGCATAAACTTTTTTTCCCTGATTGTGTCAATATTCAGCAGTAAAAACCTTTACACACCTTTATTTTTATTGTCTAATTTTCGGTTTTTATACAATTCAAAATATGTAAAATTTGTTGTTAGTAAAATAATAATAATAAAAAAAAAAAAAACAAAACAAAAAAAAAAAAACGTTGAGAATTTTATGAAATTCCGTTCAATTCTTTCATTGTATGTCTTATTTTTCTGATTTTAACAGAAAATAAAATCAACCTTTTTTTTTCGTATAAGATACAAAAAAATAGAAATAAAATAAAACAATCACTTCCTGCTTACTACCTACTTAGCAATAACAATTTAAATCTTTGTAAAATCCCAGTCGAAGTAAATTCTGCTCCGTCAATGTTAATATTACCATTTTCAGTCTTTTACTTTTTTAATTATATAAATTATAACAAATAGGTATTTATATAGGAAAGAAACAGGAACGAAGAATTAAAAATCAGGATCGGCAAAAAAAAAAAAAAAAATTAAAAAAAGGCGAGGGATAACAATAAAAAGTAAAAACTATTCATTTTGTAAGTCTAGTGACACCTTTCAAAGGAGGTTTTAAAAGAAGACAGGTATATCCTCAAATTTTAGAGGTAATTTTCCACCCCCCGCTACTGCTTCTTTTCCACCTGCTCGGATTCTTTAACCCTTTTTTTAAATTGTTGTTTGTTTTTTAGTGAATCTCCCTCTTCCTGAGGGACTGGTGCGATGAAGAATCCAAGAGAGTTGTTGATGTTCGAAGAATTAGCAGTAGCGATAGTAGTTGCAGGTGTGGTCACATCAGATGAGGATCTGGCCTAGCAGCAGCAGCTTCCTTTCCCTCGTTTCGGGTTGGGGTGGGAGGATTATTATAGTAGTAAATAGTAGAAGTAACAATAAATATCAGTAAAAGTACTAAAAGCATCACTTACATCGTGTGCTGTTACAAGAAGTTGTTGAATTACATAAAAATACAGTAGGGAATTTTGTTGGTAAAGAGACAGAAACAAAAAAATGTTTGTGTCCAGTGATGTGATTTATGAGAGAGAGAGGGGGAGAGAGAAAGACGTACAATCATACAAAGAGGCACCGAAATAGACACCTACGAAATACACATGTATGCACTCACGAAAGATACACAAACGCGTGGGGTAACGATTATCGTCATTCAAATCCTGAACAACTTTGACGAGGCTGTATGCATTTCACTTCGCGTTAACGCTCCTGGGAAAGGCACACATCCATCTGCAGCTATAGGTAAATAAACTGTAGGGAAAACTGGGTTCTTTAGCCTTGGTACTGCAACCAGTCTAGGAGAAAGAAAACAACTGAATTCAAACCAGCTTTACTCCACTTAAACATCCTGTTCCTCCCAAAGTTGTTTGGTAAAAACTCAAACATGCTAGAGAGAGAGAGAGAGGGTGGGGGTTTAACATACACAAAATTATTGAATATTGCAGTATTGACCCTTGTTCTTTTTAGAGATTAATGCAACACAATCTTTCAACCATTAAGATATACTCATGTCTATAAATAGATATTATCATTGTAGCATTTTTTCATGATCACACACACACACACACACACACACACTGATGTGCTTATAGTATAGAGATTCTATAGATTTAATAAAAAGTATTATCTTTCCAACTATTTTTACTGGTTATTTCTTATATTAAAGAAAGATAGGGACATGGGGGTATACCTCCGTATCTACATCTTTTAATATTATTAGCCTACATTATACCCCTGTAGGTTCGATGTGTCTTCTTGATTTCCTGTCTAACCGATCTATATTTTTCATAGCAGTCTTTACTTATCTTTACTATTTTACCTATTCCACAATTTCCATATCAAATATTTTTTGTTTCTTTATTAATCAACATATTTACTGAGCAAATATCTTCTTTTATATTTGAAATAAACCTTTTAACACAGAGGTGATGGCGAAAGATACTTTTCCTTTTTTTTCTCCATTTGATAGAAACAAGCAGAATTCATGGCTATAATGAATGAATAAATTGCTGTCGTTCTTAAAAGCTGGGAATTTATCATGACCACTACAGTATTTTTAGTTCAAAAAGCAGCAGCCAGGGTATGATGTATATGTATGTGAGTGTGCGATAGGTAGTTGACATAAGAGATAGAATGTACAACTCAGGAATAATGAGCTATAGTATATATATATATATATATATATATATATATATATATATATATATATATAGAGAGAGAGAGAGAGAGAGATCTTAGCTTGAGATATGTAAAAGGCTAGTAGATGAAATATGTAGGGAGATATAGTAAAAAAAAACACATATCCACATATACAGTAATATTCACAAATATCTACATACATACACACACTTAACTACAAGTACTACTATCTGTCCGTCGTATATGATGAGGATGTGCTGCTGATTTGTATACCGTCCAAGTTTCTACACTGCACATTAAGTTTTATTGAGAAGTCTTGGTTGAACCAAACTCGTTTTTACAGCCCACCAAAAGGCTTGTAAGCATTGGACATCTGTGTATCAAGTTCTGCATCTTGTCTGTCGTTGGCGACTGCGGAGCCTAGATATTTGAATTTGTTTACTTGGGTTAGTACATGGCCCTCAATCTGTATGTCTTGATCAATGTCATGATAGCCCAGATGGGGTTGGTACATAATTTTGGTTTTCCTGATGATAATTTTCAGACCAGATGTCTTTGCAGATTTAAAGTGTAGCAGAAAGAATTTCAAATTATTGTCTGGCGCAGGAATATTTTGACTGCTTTGGTCCCGAACTCATCTTTTCGACCAATGAGAATATTTCATGCCATCCTGTCCGGGTCACTTCCCCGGGCAACAATAAAAAGGCGAGGTAACATTCTTTCACCCTCTTCCACATAGTCCTTTCGAGCAGGACAGACCTATCCTGTCTTTCTCTCTCTTTGCTTCATAGCAGCAGGAAGGACCAGCCAACATGAGAGACCACAGTCACTCTTCTTCACTGACTCTCTCACATATTTTATGCAGTCCGCTAAGTACCACGAGGAAACCACATCCAATTTATGGACTGTTGGTGTCCGGGAAATCATTCTTTCATCATTCATCTTTCCTTCTAAATCAACCGATCTTCGGCGAAACAAATTGGATATTTTAATTCCAGTCATGACGACAGCATTTCAACTCTTGTTTGGACTCCAGCATTTTAATTCCTGTCCTGACGACAGCGTCTTAATACCAGCTCTATCATTTACAACCGTTTTCTTCCTCCAGCAACTTACAGAACAAGGGTTCCTTTTGTCTCAATCTTCCCCTTTGAAAACTATCAATATTTCCGTCAACGCCTTCATTATTTATTTTCTTCCTTTTTATATAACAAGAGGCAACAGAACTCTACAACCTTAACTGACATTTTTGTATGAATGGTAATATCTGCCCTCATGTTATAAAAGAAACGGGTGATTATTTCCAGTGCATCTTGATGGTAGTGTGTAATGAAGGAAGCATTGTCAGCAAACATGAGTTCACGTACCAAAACATTTCTGGTCTTTCTTACAGACTTCAATTGACTGGTATTAGATAAGTTTGCTCCCGATCTAATCTGTATCCATACACCTGGGGTGGAATCAGTAATGGCACGAGACAATATAATAGAAAGGAAAATCGAGAATAATGTAGAGTCGAGAACAGCTAAATTTCATTCCGTTTTTAACTTCAAATGGGTGTTAGAATTCTCTTATTAAGCCAACAGATGGCTTCATTCCTGTAAGCAAGGCAGTTACGAGCCTGACAAAGTGGTCAGAGCACCCTAATATACAAATATATACATGCACATATGTATGTCTGTGTGTGTATATATATATATATATACATGAGTGTATATCTATCTATCTATCTATCCACACACACATATATATATATATATATATATATATATATATATATATACACAAATACATATATTCCTATTGTTAAAACAATCTTCAAAATGGCAAGAATTAGTGGATTAATCTTCAAAAATCCTTTTTTCACTTACGGCAGAGAAAAAACAATACAAAAGATAACAGAAATTCAAACGCAAGGTGTAGAAAGAAAAAAACGTATGTTATATTTGTTTTAAATTTCTGAGATAAATTTTGATAATTTTTATCACTTAGAATATTGGGATTATTGTTTTCATCTTCATTGTTAGACTCACAATTAGGGCAGTTAAGTATACAAAGGTGAGTCATGCCAACTCCTAAAAGTGAAGCTAGACGAACCTTAAAGTATGTTGGGGGTTGAGGTTAAAAAAGTCGGGTATGGCTGACCATATATGGAAGGAAAAGGGTAACCTGTCCTTGTGGGATGAAATTAAAAAGGAAGATCATTGGAGAATTAGACGTCTTAAAGAAGCAGGGCGTAAGTTGGGCTACAGTGACCTGTTGAGCAAACAAAGTATAAAGATGAATAGGATTTGGGAACCATCTGTCAAAAATGGCAAGATGAAAAAAATTGTGATATGAGCTAAGGTAAAAAAAATCGTACATACTAGTAAGTTGTATCTCATAGGTTGATGGAAACTTTAGGTTTATAAGACCCCCAAATTCACTCTGAATTGTCCAGCAGGACGCATAGCACGGTGGATTAGACGTTACGTTGGAAAGTGCTTATGAGTGAAATCATCTGGAGGTTGTAGATTGAATCCTAACAACAGGTAAGATAACAAAGAATACTTACAATAGATTAACACTAGTACCCGGTTATAGTTAATGGAATTAAAACAATCTACCCAGGTGGATTAAATAAAGGGTTGAGTTGTGCGTAATCTCCCGTGTTCGACATGAAAAACCTGAAGAACATATCAACTGAAACATTGTAAGTATACCAATGAAGACAATAGTCCAAATGTTCTAAGATATATATATATATAAGTAATATCCAGTCAGCGTCCGAAGACAGTGGGTGTGGATTATTCGTGTATAGAATATATGAGGAATTTAGTTTACAAGCTTAGATTAATCAGAAGATTCCACCTGCTATGGAAGATCTGGCGTGTGCTCAATTTGGGATGGGTCGATTTACAGGAACACCCTGTTCTGGTTTCTTAATGTTTCCAACACCTTATTGTTTTCACCCCCTTTACCCTCGCCTGAGAATTTAAAATTTATAAAGGTCCTCCCCGCCTTCTTTTTCATACACATATAGATTGTAATCCACATTTACTGTTTAGCAAGTCTAACATGTAAAGTCATCTGACGAGACGGAGAGTATAATAATATTCTCCGGCGAAATAAATTTATAATGACAACTTAACCAGGATTGTGTTTCCTTCTAATTGCACGATATATATATATATATATATATATATATATATATATATTCTAATGGTTTATGACAATCACTAACTTACTTGGTGAGTTAGGGGTGGACCAAATTTTGCGGTATTATTAAATAGTTCTCAATATCAATGGTAGAGTTGTTATATATATATATATATATATATATGTATGTATGTATGTATTCATATATATATATATATACACACACACACACACTAATATATATATGAATATATTTCTATATATAAATATATATATACACAGATACATGTATATGTATACATATAGAATTCCCCGACTGCTTTCTGAAGAGTAAGACCCTCACCATAAGTGTCCTTGATATGATACTAAAAATCTGATGCTGAGGGTTCAGTCCTGGAGTTTTGGGGAATGTGGAGTACCTCTTCGTTGCCAATACTCGCAGGTCCACTCTGACCCAGAGTGATAGCACTTGATAGTGTCCTACCTATGAGTCAAACGGAACTGCTTGCAAAGAAATGTCTAATGTAAACTTTAATTGTTAGAAATAGAACTGTTTGATCATTTAAGTGTACGTAAACAAATAACTGTTTTACTGAATTGTTAGTGATACGTAGCAATACATGTAACCATTTGACTGTGTGTAAATAAATGAATAGCGTTGAATAGAATAAATAGAGTTAAACGGCAATACTTGTAACCACTTCACTGTCTGTAAACAAATATGATTAATATTGAATAAAATTATTAGTGTTAGCAATACTTAAAAATATCTAACTGTAACAATAATAGTGTGCAAACAAACCAACAAACAAGTGTTATAAATAAGCGAATGGTTGCAAGGAAAGGACAAAACACGAAGTTGCAATTCAAACAAGAAGACAAGTGAAAAATTTAACAATTATATTAACAAACAAGAAAGAAACGTTTCAAACAATTTTGTTGGTGAATACAAGAATGTCTGCGAAGTTGAGAAGAAAATGATCGTAATTGTATTGATAGGAACGAGTTAATTTTAGGAAATTTGATGTGTTGAATGGTAGTGAAAATTGAGAAGTAAAAATGCTCCAATATTTCTGTTGGTAGGGGTGAGTCACAGACTTACGCGGTCAAACAAAGTTTATATCGATAGGGAAGAAGAAACATTGGCATTGAAAAGGTAGAATGTAGGTGGGGTGGTGATTCTCGGGTCATGCAGCTTCCATCAAAGGGCCGTAGTAAGAAATTTCAGACGAATTGTGTAATGTTGAATGCTGCAGGCGTCGAGGTTGATGTTCTCTCGAGGTTTCGGAGCCGACTTACTTTTGAACTTTCGTTGACCATTTTATAGTCCCGTTTAAGTCGAATCGGCCCCAAAACCTTTGATCGGGAAGGTTGCTGATGAGGTTGAAAAAAAAGATCTTTTAAATTGTAAATATAAAGTTTCATTTCAACCGGATGAATGCGCTGAGCCTATCAGCGCAACGACGTATTTTATTCATTTTGGTTCGGCCATTATCTAGAGAACATCCGGCTTTTGAAATGTACGTTTGTAGTGTTTTATTTTTTTGTTTATTTATTGTTCATGCTTATTAGTTTTGAATGTATTCGTAAATCAGAAGGGATTTCTCTATATAACACTATTCATTCACAAACTGAATGTATATCCATTTAAATATACTCATATGTATAAATCCATTCAAGTATATATATATATATATATATATGTATATATACATATATATTGTTGCGGAGCCGATAAGTATGTCGACCCCGCAAATGAATTATGTGAATGAGAACAGCCAAAGCAATATGAAGGAACAAAGGCAAGATAACAATAATTACAAGTGACAATTTATTTTGTCGTATTTACAAACGTGTATGTAAATGTCCGTGGCGGTTGTGTGTGGTCTTCAGCTAGATGGGTGATGTTGGTAGCTGGTATGATCGCGTTGTAGATGTTCGCAGCTGGGCGTTCGACTAGGGTCGCTGGCGTAGGTCGAGTCGTAGAGTTCAGCTGGACAGTCGTCGCGGGCAGCTGAGGTCGGTCGAGTCGTTGGGTACAGCTGGACAGTCGTCGCGGGCAGTTGAGGTCGGTCGAGGTTGGTAGATCGATATCCCCGGTTATGACGGTATGTTGTGGTTAACCAAGGATGTATCGATCCGGTTGCTGGCTCGTACGGCAGGTCGTACGTGAGTCAGGTGTTGCAGTGGTAGAACAGTCCGTAACAGCGAGTCGCTACGTGGACTGCGTTGTACCTTGCAAGAGCGTTGAGGTCGAGGAAAGGCTAGGGCCTTACTGGGCCCCCAAGCCGTGCGGACGTATCGGACGGGAGTGAAGGCTTTGTCGTGTCAAAGCCGTGCGGACGAGAGCGAAGGCTTTGTCGTGTCAAAGCAGTGCGGACGAGCGGACAAGAGCGAAGGCTTTGTCGGGTCAAAGCTGTGCGGACGATCGGACGGGAACGAAGGCTTTGTCGGGTCAAAGCCGTGCGGACGAACGGACGGGAACGAAGGCTTTGTCGGGTCAAAGCCGTGCGGACGAACGGACGGGAACGAAAGCTTTGTCGGGTCAAAGCCGTGCGGACGAGCGGACAGGCCAGAAGGCCGAGGCTAAGATGGGCGTTATCTTAGCGCTGCGCAGATAGCGAAGCAGTAGCTAAAGGCTGGACCGTGCCATTAGCGCTGCGCAGCTTATCGGACAATCGGAACCGAGCGAGAGTTAAGACCGGTTGGTCTTAGAATCCGTCTTCGTGTTTGCCGCCTGGCCGTCTACTTCGACTGGTCATTACTGACCGCCAGAGATGCTCTGACCCGCAGACAGGGACCTCTTATGGTCCTAAAAAGGACCTTTGTGCATACCTATGTAGGTGGAAGAAAAGCAGATCTACCACGAGAAGTGGGATCAACGCCGGAAGGTAAGGTGAATGCGACCGCACAAAATGCAGGATTCCTCCTTAAAGAGCTTCGCAAAAAAGCGCGCCGTTATTTATCCTACGCCCCACCAGCGTACGAATATGGCACAAGGCCGTTTTTAAGGTGGGTCCTATCGCAGGCGCCGGGCGATAAACCCAACCCCTCCGAAGAGGGTTAAAGCCTGGGGGGACGGCCCCCTGAGGCCAGAGGTGATGTATCCAGTGGTGGAACACACCCGAACGGACTGTGCGGCACGCAATCACAGCCGGTCGAGAGCGCCCCACCACAGGACACAAAAGAGCGCCAAAAAGTGCGCCGTTATTTATCCTACGCCCCACCAGCGTACGAATATGGCACAAGGCCGTTTTTAAGGTGGGTCCTATCGCAGGGCCGAAGCCCAACGCGGCAGGCAGTTCCAAAAATGCCTCGGACCCCGTCGGCATTCCCCTTTTCGGGGCGCCTCGGGCGCCGGGCGATAAACCCAACCCCTCCGAAGAGGGTTAAAGCCTGGGGGGACGGCCCCCTGAGGCCAGAGGTGATGTATCCAGTGGTGGAACACACCCGACCGAACCGTGCAGCACGCAATCACAGCCGGTCGAGAGCGCCCCACCACAGGACACAAAAGAGCGCCAAAAAGTGCGCCGAGTATTTGTCGCTGCCTCCCACCAGACACGACTTGACACAAGGTCAAAAGCCCGAAGGCCGATTAAAGTGGGGATAAAGGAGAGGGGAAGGTCGGGAACGAGCCGAGACTCGAACCCTGCTTGTCTGTGCTGCTCATCGGCTCACTTAGTGCAATGTCAGCCTGATGAGGCAAGCAGTTTCACGAACCCAAATGTGGGTCCGGGCACGTATGCCAGTTTACGGGGGACAAAGGAGACAAAAATGCAGCTCGCCCACCCGAAGGTAGCCTAGTCGAAACTAGGTGCCTAATTAAAGGCCCCAAAAAGGGCTTGCTGATATTACGAAGGTGCTGTGACACTCAGCTCCAGCCGCGTGAATATAAAATTCTTTGATAAAAAATGAGTGTAGCCATAAGGTATTTTTCTAACCTGCTATAGGCTGGCGACGACTATTAGTTCCAGTCTTATCAGGTTATTTTTGGCCGAAGTGCTTTGTAAATGTTATTAATTTTAATTCATCCTTTTCTTTTAGCTATAACGAGATGTCAAGGTCGTTAGAAAGAAAAAGGGCTTAGTCAGTTCCGGTCGTACTCGGATATAATTGTCCTAAAGCGGGCGTGTAACTTGATATGTTTATGTTTATCGGCAGGTCGCGGCAATATTTCTGCGTATATTCATATATAAGTATATATTTATATGTATATAGATATAAATTGTTTGGACATCGTGTTATTGAAACTGAATTGCAAACTCTTAGTAATAATGAGCATGTATTTCAAAAAGACGGTCTCTGTAACGGGAACAGGGTCAAGGCGGCTGTGGTATAGGATGTTTGCACGACTGGCGATTGTTTCATCCATGATTGATTAAACAATAAAGACACATTTTGTTTATATAATTTTATTAAGATCGTTTGAAGTTTCCTGATAAGTGTCCTGGTTTTATATTGGAATTGGTAGATGAATTTACCAAAATTGTCCCGAGCGCTTTTGAACTTTTCATAGGCCATCATCAAGGGTTGCTTAAAGGAGGTGCCCGTGGTGTAATGGTTATCGTCACAGGATATGAACACGGCGATACGAGTTCAATTCCTGGACAAGACTGACTGCATTTCATATAGCACTAATACCCTTGGGAAAGGTATGAATCCAATTATTCTCCCTCCAGCTATGGGTAAATAGTAGGACAGACTAGGTTCTTCAGCCTTGGTGAGGCAACTCGTCTAGGAGAAGGAAAACTCTGAATTCAAACCTCTTAAACTCCGCTTAAAAAATTGACCTTGTGTCATATCCTGCCCGAGCGGAGGGGTTGGGTTAATAGGATCATCAGGGGTTGCTTGCAAGTGTAAAGAGTGTTTTTTAAAAAGGTTTTTTTTTAAGGTTTTCTATAACATTGCAAAGTTACGTAAACGCAATATTAGATAAAAATAGAGATGACATCAAACGAATTTAAAATAGAACGCTATCGACGGAAATAGAATATTATCAAGAAAAATACAATAGGTATATATATATATATATATATACCTATCCTGGAAAATTATTGAAGGTACCTCATATATATATATATATATATATATATATATACACGAGGTGCCTTGAATAGGTTTCCAGACTTTTTTTGTATGGGCATTTAAAACTGTCGTACACTCTTGAAAATTCAGTATGTTATTGCTATACATCTTATGAGATGACTGGCCGATTTTTATGATTTCAGATTCAAAATAACAGTTGCAGCAGCAATTGGAATACACCCTAATAAAGCCTGATTGTCACAGCTGGTTAATTTTTAAAAAAATGCAATCTGGACTTTAGAAGAACGATATGCAATAAAATTCTGTTTTAAACTTGGAAAAATGCCTCAGAAACGTATGGAATGCTTCACACTGCTTTTCGACCATCTTGCATGAATCGAGCATCAGTTTTTGAGAGGCATAAGTGATTCAAGGAAGGCAGGGAGTCTGTGAGGGATGCTGAGAGGTGTGGGAGGAGTAAGGATGTCAATACACCAGAGTTGATTGGCCAAAGGGTTAGGGTGAGGGTTAGGGTTACTATGTTGAGGGAGTTCAGGAAGAGATTCCTAGGGAAGTGACCAGTACTCTTCAAATCGGGTCAGTGGCATTTCCACCAGGACAATGCACCCGTCCACAACTCCATCCTTGTCGCAGACTATTTAACCAAGATGGGCATCAAGACAGTTCCTCAGCCTCCCTATTGTCCAGACCTTGCTTCCTGTGACTTTTGGTTATTCCCTAAGCTCAGAGGCTGTCGTTATGAGACAATTGAGGAGATGAAAGAGGCTGTGACGAAGATCATTGACACACTGACACAAGAGGACTTCCATGGGGCCTTCCAAAAGTTGTTGGAACGGTACAAGTTCATTGCAGCCGGAGGAGATTACTTCGAAGGGGACTAGAGTTTCATGTGTGTACTATCAATAAAAATGGCCATACTAAAAAGTCTGGAAACTTATCGTATGCACCTCGTATATATACACACACACACATATATATATATATATATACATATATAAACGCTAAATGCACGTTTATATCTTTTTTGTTATATACATCTTATTTGCTCCTGTTATCTCGACAAGCATCCCTCGCTATGTGAACAATTCTCATTATATTAAAGTCCTGATGACGGTTATTAAAACCGAAACGTTTAATGTTAGCTTTTCATCAAAATAAATTCATCTATTTTGGATTATTCTATTTTTCTACTTTCTTCATACTGTCGGATTCACATCCATATTTACTTACGCACACACACACACACACACACATATATATATATATATATATACATATATCGATGTGTACATATATACATATAGATACATGTTTGTTTGTTTAGGTTTTATGGCATATCAACTTTGTAGGTTATCTAATGCCAAATCAATTTTTATACAAATAAAGAGTTCTATTTCAAACAATTCAGTTTAACATAAGTATACAATTTAATTATAAAAAAAACATTTCTATTTCAAGCTATTCACTTTAGTCCAACAGTTGTAATTCAAACAGTTCAGGTTAGTATAAGTATAGTTTTTGTTTACACTCAGTTCAATGTCAACACAGTTCTATATCAAACAATTCAGTTTAGTGTAAGTACAGTTTCAAAGTCAAAAACATTTCCATTTCAAACAATTCAGTTCGGCATTAGTATGTACTTCAGATGTCAAAACATTTCAATTTCGAGCAATTCAGCTCAGCATAAGTATGCAATTTAGTTCTATTTGACCCATTATAGGCCCGAGTGGACCTGGGAGCGATGGCAATGAAGGGCTACAGCGCATTCCCCAAAGCTCTGGCATTACTGGAACCTCACCATCAGATTGTTTAGTATCATACACAGAACACTAGTTGGGGGCATCTTACCCCTCTGCAGTGATGCAGTCGGTGTATTCTAAGGCTCCAGCCGAATGGGCAAATATATGCATATATATATATATATATATATAATTATATATATACATGTATATGTATTCATATATATATGTATGTACGTATATGTACTTATGTATATACATGTATATGTCAGTTTATATATATATATATATATATATATGTATATATATATATATAATTATAGATAGCTAGATATGTATGCATGTATGTATATATATATATATATATATATACATATTTAGATATGTATGTATGTATATATGGGTGTGTGTATATATGAATGTATATATATATCTATATATATATATTGGTATGTATATGTGTATGTATATAAATGTATATATATCTATATGTATGTAAATATGTACGTATGTATATTTATATTTATATACATACATACATATATATACATGCATGATGGCTGTCCTCTCGGTGAGGAGCGTGATCATATCCTTTATCTCATGTCATCTCCCCCTCCTACTCCCCCTTAAATTGTATGTGTTCGTAGGTGACTCTTCAGGCCAGCCAAACCGTGACAGATTTTGCCACAGAATTGGCACATCCGATCAGTTTTGTTTGCAGTGACATTACTTGGGTGCAAGATAGATTTTGCCTATTTACGCAGATGGCTTTTGAGACCAGCCAGAGATAGGCACAATTTTCCACATATGTCACAGTTAGCGTGGTGACTTTATGAACCCAGTGCTGGACCCTGATCGCCTTTGCGAATCAGACGTTTATAAGCGCTGTACTGCATATGGCTATTTTTAAAGGATTCTATGCTTTCGTTAATCAGTTTTCGCCACTTACTTCTATCTGAAGCCATTTTTTCCCATTGCTCCACAGATAGTCCAGATTGTTTCAAATAATATTTTATTGCGTCCTTAAATCTTTTCTTCGGTTTTAATGCACTTTTCTTTCCTTCCCACATTTCACCATAGAATAATTGCTGTGGCAGACGGCCGTCATCCATACGCACAATGTGACCAACCCATCGGAGACAAGTTTTCATTATCATCGACTGGATGCTTGGTAGCCCTGCTTTCCCTAATACTTCTGTATCTGAAATATGGGACTGCCATTTGATATAAAGTATCTGTCTCAGGCACCATTAATGGAAACCCTCAAAAAGTTTTAGTAGGTGTTTATAGAGTGTCCAAGTCTCGTTTGCATACAGGAGGGCCGTCAAAACACGTACTTTATACACAATGATTTTCGTATGTAACTTGCTACCATGTTGGGACCACACACGTTTATTAAGTGCTGAAAAAGACCGAGACGCCCTTTCAATGCGGAAGGGGATTTCCCTGTCGAGGCTGCATCTCTCAGAGAGGGCACTGCCTAGATATACAAAAGAGTGCACTACATCTAATTTGTTACCTTCTACGAAGATAGTTGGTTCTATATAAGGCGATCCGGGTGCTGGATCGTACATGACGACTGTTTTTTTTTAGGTTGATCTTTAAACCGAATGAGTTACATGCAAATACAAAATGTTTCATAAAGCATTGCAACTCATCTTCAGAATGTGCAACGATATGACAGTCATCAGCATAGAGTTGCTCCCTCACCAATGAAGAAGAGACTTTTGTTTGAGAGAGTAGTCTACGGACATTAAAAACACTGCCAGATGTCTGACATCTGATGTAGATACCATCTGAGTTTTCATTAAAGGCTACGAGAAAGACTATGGCAAAGTAGATATTGAATAACATGGGTGCAGAAATATCACCCTGTTTGACCCCATTGTTGATAGATATTTCCTCAGATAGAGTGCGGTTGAAACTAACTCTGGCCTTCATTCCATTGTGAAGAGAACGAATCAGACCCACAAATCTCTCAGGGAAGCCCAACTTCAGTAAGTTCTTCCAAAGAGTTGATCTGTTGACAGTATCAAAAGCTTTTGATAAGTCAATGAAACATTGGTACAATGGAAGATTCTGTTCTTTGTACTTCTCCTGCAATTGCCGAGCACTGAAAATCATATCCACAGTGCTACGGCTTGCACGAAAACCGCACTGGTAGAATTCCATTGACAATTGTGCGGACTAATCTATTTAAAATTATTTTGAAAACAATTTTCCTACTATAGACAGCTGAGATATGCCCCTAAAATTGCTGCAGTCCGACTTCGAACCTTCTAATACAAAGACACAAGTATCGCATCTCTCCAGTCTTAAGGTACTTCACTTTCCCATACACTTTGGATGATTTGTTCCAGGAGATCAATCATTTTCTCACCGCCATTCTTTAGAATCTCTGCTGTTATACCATCCATTCCTGGCGCTTTGTTGTTGTTCATTTGACTGACAGAAGCTTTTATCTCACCTCTAGAAGGCACTTCTTCAAGAGCCATGATTAGTTTATGTTGCTTAATGAGATCCAATACTGATTCGTCAACGGCTGGATGGCGATTAAGGAGTTCGCTATAATGTTCACACCATCGCTTCTTGATATCTTCTGGTCGTCTAAAGGTGCCACCGTCTTTTGATTTGAGAGGAGCAAAAATTGATTGCTGCGGCCCATAGAGCTCTTTGATTATTTGGTAGAACAATCTTGAGTTTTTGCTGTTTGCAGCAAGTTGTGCTTTTTCTGCTTTCGTAAGCCACCACTGGTTTTGTATTTCGCGCATATGCGTTTATACCACTTTTTGAAAAACCTTGTATGCTTTTGTAGCTTCCATTCTTGCTTGGTTGGACAGATTTGTTGACAAGGTTTTTCGGAAAAGATTGCGTTTTGTTTCAAGGAGTGAATCAATTTCCTCATATTTTTCTGCAAACCAGTCTTGGCACTTCCTTTTCCGAAATTCTAAAGTGGCTTGAGCAGCAGAAAGTACCTTCATCTTAAAATCCTCCCATAAATTTGTTTCATCCAGTTTAATAGAGGTAAGTGCATTCTGTAAGATGTTCTTTGTTTCAGGAAGATGAAAAAATTTTGAGACCTCAAGCTTTTTGCACGTGGTGTGATGGTATGTCGTGCTTTGGGGCGAATTTTGAGTTCCATTTTGGCTCTTACCAGGCGATGGTCTGTCCAACATTCAGCGCCTCTCATAGCTCGAACATGGTGCAGATCTTGTAAATCACGCCGACGAACAATAACATAATCTATCATATGCCAGTGTCTACAGCGTGGGTGTTGCCGTGTGCCTTTGTATTTGTTTTTTTGACGAAACCACGTGTTTCCAACGATGAGATCGTGCTCGTTGCAAAATTGCAAAAGCTGAAGGCCATTGCTGTTTGCCTTTCCTAATCCATGTGAACCTAAACATTTCCAAGTTTGAGACTCCCTCCCCACTCTCGCATTCAAATCGCCAAGTAGAATGATCTTATCATCACCAGGAATATTGAGAAATAGTTGTCTTAACTCATCATAAAAAGAGAGAATATTTGTTTCAGGAGAGCCCATGGTTGGGGCATAAACTGACACGATTGTGACAAAACGTTTTTGTCGCAGAGGGAGACGTAAAGAAATAATACCTTCTGATGTGCCAAATGGAAGTTCCTGCAAGTTTTTTGAGAGGGAGGATTTGATGGCAAAACCTACACCGTGTTCTCTCGCTTCATCAGCAGGTTTCCCCTTCCAAAAGAAAATATAACCAGAACCTGTTTCTATGAGTTGACCAACATCAGAGAGACCAGCAATGTCAATATCATACAGAGAAAGCTCCCTGGCTACAGAGCAGTTCTGCGGTGTGGCCTTTTAGACAACTCCTTGTCAAGTAATGTGCCTACATTTCAGCATGTAACTTTCATGCCAACGGAGATGGAAAACCGATTTGTATGCTTGTCATTTCTTGATAATGCCGATTTATTGTTACCACTAAATGAACAATCCGCCAGATTTTGAGGCAAAGCATTTGTTTGGGATACCTTTTCTAATCCCAACACGAAGCAAGCAGTGCTCCCTAAGAAAGGCTGCTTTGACACCCTTAATTCCACCGAATCATGACTTTCGCCTCGATTAGACAATTGAAGCGATGTTAAGATAAATTAAGAGTCGCCTCTGTGCACAGTTCGAGCAACATACTTCCAGTATGCATCGCCAAAACATGTATCGCCAGTGGACTAGGGACTTAAAGTTGAGTGATACTTGTAAGAATGCATCACAAGAAAACACAAAGAGGTCAAGGAGGTACCTGTGCGTGAGTTTATTTAGAGTGAGTTGCGCCTGAACTGCACGCAATCCATGTAGGCGAAGGAAAACTCCAAATATCAAACCTGAGTATCTGGTATGGACCAATCGTCTCATTTTATGTGCCATTGGAAAACTATACCACACTGGGATACACACACACACACACACACATATATATATATATATATATACATATCAGCAATATCTAATTAGTGTCCAAAGGTGTGGATTATTCGGGTATACAATATATGAGGAATTTCAAATAAATCTATTGGAGTGTTCGATCTACGGCTATGGTTATATATTACCTATCCGGGTTTGTATAACAAAGCTCATATAGAAACCATATACAATGCATTTAGAAGAAAACTCAGACATGGTTAAATTGTCATTATAAATTTATTTCGGCAAAAATATCATTATATTCTTTGTTTCATCAGATGTGCAGTATATGCATATTCATACAAATATGTTCATAAAAAACATGCATATATATATATATATATATATATATATATATATATAAATGCATATATATATATATATATATATATATATATACACACACACACATTCATACATACATATATAGATATATGTATACATATACACACACATATATATATATACACACACACACGCACATACACATACGTATATCTACGAGGTACATACGATAAGACTTTTTTCGTATGGGCACTTATATTGATAGTACACACATGAAACTCTAGTCCCCTTCGAAGTAGTCTCCTCCGGCTGCAATGAACTTGTTGTACCGTTCCAACAACGTCTGGAAGGCCCCATGGAAGTCCTCTTGTGTGAGCATGTTAATGACCTACGTCACATCCTCTTTCATCTCCTCAATTGTCTCATAACGACAGCTTCTGAGCTTAGGGAATAACCAAAAGTCACAGGGAGCAAGGTCTGGACTATAGGGAGGGTGAGGAAATATCTTGATGCCCATCTTAGTCAAATAGTCTGTGACAAGGATGGAGTTGTGGACTGGTGTATTGTCCTGGTAGAAATGCCACTGACCCGATTTGAAGAGTACTAGCCTCTTCCCTAGGAATCTCTTCCTGAATTCCCTTGAAACCTCCACATAGTAACCCTAACCCTCACCCTTTGGCCAATCAACTCTGGTGTATTGACATCCTTACTCCTCCCACACCTCTCAGCATCCCTCACAGACTACCTGCCTTCCTTGAATCTTTTATGCCACTGGTGCTCGATTCATGCAAGATGGTCGAAAAGCAGTGTGAAGCATTCCATATGTTTCTGTGGCATTTTTTCCGAGTTTAAAACAGAATTTTATTGCATATCGTTCTTCTAAAGTGTCAGATTTCATTTTTGAAATTCACCAGCTGTGACAATCAGGCTTTAGTAGAGTGTATTCCAATTGCTGCTGTAGCTGTTAATTTGAAGCTGAAATCATAAAAATCGGTCAGTCATCTCATAAGATGTATAGCAATGACATACTAAATTTTCAAGAGTGTAAAACAATTTTAAATGCCCATACGAAAAAAGTCTGGAAACTTATCATATGCCCCTCATACATATATATATATATATATACACACACACAAATACACAAACATATATATATACCTCCTATGGGCTTCTACATTTAAAGCAGCAAGTGAATGTAATTATTTGCTAAGTGTGAAAAAATAAGCTCACAGGTTGCAGTTTATCCCTGTTATCAAAACAGTCATTCAAAGTTAAAACCTTTTACAGTTGTTGTTAAGAAAAAAAAAAGTCTTCTTGAAGTAAGATTCTGTTTTCACTGGTTCTCTCATAAAGCATAAAGTATACATATATACGTAGAAAAAATAAACAAATCAACAAATATATTTTTCTTTTGTTTTACCTTTTCTATGTACATCCTCTCAGCTTCAACTCATTTCTTCTCACATATATATGTATATATATTGGTTGCTAAGGTTGTTATACATATTCTTTTAGTCCTGGCCATTAGTGTTTAAACTCAAGTGAAAGTCAGAATTTTAAGAAAATATATGAAAACCGTGAGGCCATTTTGCAAATTGCATCTTAGGGCAACATAACCTTCGTATTTCTCAAGTTATTATTGGTTGAAGTTAAGCTCTGTGTGTGAGTGTGTGTGTGTTTCGGTGTATGTATATAAATACTTTCATGTTCTTATAAGTCGAGTAAATCTGATTTTGCCATATATTCTATATGTACAAGATTATTTGCTATGTAACGATGGTTAGCAAGCTAGTCTGATAAATTACTACTGTCATAGATCAATCCTTATTGGATGCTCTATATATGGTTTTGTACCATACAAGACATTCTATTGACAGACAAATATGTATGCAAATATAATGAGAAAGTATGTCAGCAAATATGTCAATATAAGATTTACTACTTTTCCAAACTGTATATGTATTTTTATTTTATATATTTGGCATTGGATGTTCCCCTTAGAGATATGAGATTAATTCTATTCTTTGTAGTGGAAAAAGGATTAGACTAATTATTCAAATTTGATTTATGAATTGTCTGAGTTTGAACTTGATCCAATTTCTGCTATGTGAGAATGAAATGTACTTTCTTCAAAGAATCTGAAGAATTCTTGATAAAATACCTAAAAATAGTCAGTATGGATTGATTTCTGGTGGCTTTTATGGGGGTGGTTTTAAAGCTTTTACATCAAAGCAAGTTAGCCATTTTGCCAAAGTAGTCTCACATTAATTGCATGACATTTGCATTAGTCAGACTTGTTTTAAAAGACACAGAAATAGTCAAGTCATGAAATGTGTGTAAGCAATTGAATATATGAACATAAAAATATTTTATTCATAAGAAATAATTCCTGTACCTTAAAGCTTGTTTCTCCTTTTCATATGTATACAAAATTTTTTTGTTTGTTTTGAAGTCCCATATATGGGTAGATTAGTTCCTCCTATACTAAAATTCTCTCTCACACAGTTTCTCGGCTGCTCTCTGAAAGTTTCCTTTTTTTTACACAATTTTTCTTACACAATTTCTTTCTGGGCACCTCCAGTGGAACATTAATCAACAGGCTACATTTGTATGTTCATTTCTGATTTGTGGACTTCTCTTTAGTAATTGTATTGCAGACTCTGCTAAACATATTATAACAGTAGCTGTAAAATGATCATTAACAGGCTAATAAAGAAAATTTGATCCTCACTAAGAGCTCCATTATTATACTTCCCTACGAAAATGTTTTTTTCTTTGTCAATTTTGTCTTTTATAATTTTCTCGTTTTTTCTTTCTTTCATTATCTTAATTCCCTTTCTCCTCTTTCTGTTTGTAAATTAATCTACAGAAAAAGTGTTTAGTTGTGCATTCAATGTAAGGATGTTTTCTTTGTTTTTGTTATAAGAGATATAATTTCCTAAGAGCTATGTAAATTGACAAGCAGCATTTGTCTTGGGGGTGTATATTTTGTTGGAGGAATACAGTTAAAATGATCTTAGAGATTAATGCAATTTCTTATCTAAATTGCATCACATGAAAACATCCACATCCTACAAAATTGTCATTTTGATGCAACTTTTAAATGATTCAAATTCTCGATGTAATACTGATTAGAATTATTTACTCCTTCCAAAATAGAAGCATCTTTACCCTCATGGACCACTATTATAACCTCAAACCAATGGGTTCACAGGTCATCTTATGCAAATATATGAGTAGGAGATGGAAGATATGATTGATAAAGAAAGCCAGCAAAAAAAAGGAACAATATGTAGAAATTAGTCTAAATAAAAACTTTATTCTACTTGGTTGACAACATTTTTTTTGGATACAAACATGAAAATTTCAATTTCAGTTTAATACAGATTTCAGCAGAATTCTTTAAATTCATTTGTTGACCTCGAGTGGAACTTGAATCCTTGAAAATAAGAACAAGTACAGAAATTCCTGGTGCAAACAACATTGTCATCTACTTTGACCTTATCAATGAAAACAGATCTTTAAGGTCCAAGAATTCTGATTTAAATTTTTAATCCCCTTAGAAGAATTTCTTTCAGATAAGGTTGGCAAAACTGTTTTGGGTCATTAGTCCATACATTTGTCTCCTTTAAAAAGTAGATTTAAGAAAAAAATCTAATAAAAGAATATTTTCAAATCCCACTTTAGATGCATAAAAGTTAGAATATTCAAGTATCTCATCATAGTGTGATTCTTAAAAAACTCATATTGAAAGTTACTACAACTGTATAGAATCCAAGTATTATTGGTATCCCTACACTTGTAGCCTGAATTTAGTTTATGGACATGTTGATATATTTCATATATAATAAGACTTCTAACCAAGTTTAGTTTTTGAGTCAGTGCCAATAATTTTAAAGAGACAGGGGAATGAAAACACTGGTTACTTTTTTCTATACAAACACAGAGACAATTTTCATCTGTAATCAATATGTTCTATTTACACATATTCTACCACATATCATTGCCTCTTACAACACAAAGGAATTTTTATATTTATAAACAGAAATAATCTACATCCACATGATTAATCTAAACAATGCTATTAAGCCTCTTGGTGATAGATTTTTTTTCCTGTGACTTAGTCATACAAATAACTCTTTGTCTTCTTAGTAAGAATCTAGTACAATAATTCCCCATTGCCGGGCATCTTGTAAAGTAAGGCTTGATTAACAGCTTTCACTGATTTTCAAAATCAATTTAAATAAAGCCTTAAACCATTCTTTTCTCAGTATTGACAAATCCATTTGAAAGATTGAGAACAATGTTCACAAATTTCCTTTGGCTCACAAGAGAGAAACCCATGAAACATTTTTGCAATCATTAAGAATCCAATTTTTTTACAATCAATAAGAATCTGCATTTATGAATAAATCTCTCCTCTCTCTCTCTCTCTCTCTATATATATATATGTATGTATATATATTTACCAAGCTTATCATAGTTTTGACATAAGACCAAAAGCGTGTGGTATCTAATGAGACTTGAACTCACTAGTATTGGTTGCTAACCTAGTTTGCAAAACATTATACAATGTAAGGTGTCCAATATATATATATATATATATATATATATATATATATAAACACACAGTGTCTCATTATAGTTGTTGAATTTAGCATGTATACGAGGTGCATACAATAAGTTTCCAGACATTTTTTGTATGGGCACTTTTATTGATAGCACACACATGAAAGTCTTGTCCCCTTCGAAGTAGTCTCCTCCGGCTGCAATGAACTTGTTGTACCGTTCCAACAACTTCTGGAAGGCCCCATGGAAGTCCTCTTGTGTGAGCATGTCAATGACCTTCGTTACAGCCTCTTTCATCTCCTCAATTGTCTCATAACGACAGCTTCTGAGCTTAGGGAATAACCAAACATCACAGGGAGCAAGGTATAGACAATAGGGAGGCTGAGGAACTGTCTTGATGCCCATGTTAGTCAAATAGTCTGTGACAAGGATGAAGTTGTGGACTGGTGTATTGTCTCAGTAGAAATGCCACTGACCCAATTTGAAGAGTGCTGGCCTCTTCTCTAGGAATCTCTTCCTGAACTCCCTTAAAACCTCAACATAGTAACCCTAACCCTAACCCTTTGGCCAATCAACTCTGATGTATTGACTTCCTTACTCCTCCCACACCTCTCAGCATCCCTCACAGACTCCCTGTCTTCCTTGAATCTCTTATGCCTCTCAAAAGCTGATGCTTGATTCATGCAAGATGGTCAAAAAGCAGTGTGAAGCATTCCATAGGTTTCTGTGGCATTTTTTCCAAGTTTAAAACAGAATTTTATTGCATATCGTTCTTCTAAAGTGTCCTCATGTCCAGATTTCCTTTTTGAAATTCAGCAGCTGTGACAATCAGGCTTTAGTAGGGTGTATTCCAATTGCTGCTGTAGCTGTTAATTTGAAGCTGAAATCATAAAAATCGGTCAGTCATCTCATAAGATGTATAGCAATAACACACTGAATTTTCAAGAGTGTACGACAATTTTAAATGCCCATACGGAAAAAGTCCGGAAACTTATCGTATGCACCTCGTATATATACAGTAGCGTCCAAAACTAAGGGACAAAATTTTAAAACCTAATATTTGTTAGAAATAACAACTGTGAAAAGCTGAAATTTTGACAACTGGTAGTCGTTATCATCCATAATAACATACTAAAATTTGAATCATTTGCAAAGGATAGAAAAAGAATTATAACAATTATTTATTTATTTTCAAAATAGGATCGTCCAAAAGTAAGGGACAAAATTGAGAAAAACAATGTAAACCGTATGCTATATTCAAATTTTTAGATTTCCTCTAAAGAATAAGTCTTACTTAGTCATTTGTAAACGTTGCATCAGCCGGCACCATGGCGACACGCCAAAAACTTGATTACTCTGTGAGACAAGCTATTGTGATGCTACACAAGGAAAAGCACACCATTAGAGAGATTTCAGAGAAAGTGAAATGTTCCAAGAGTGTTCTAGGTAGGGTTGTTAAATCCTACAATGATACTGGCAAAATAGTTAGTGCTTTTAAAACCGGCAGACCCCGCAAAATTTCGGCATGAGAAGATTGAATAATGCAGCGTATGTCATTAAAGGACCGTTTTAAGTCTTGCACAGAAATTAAAAGGGTTATGAATAGTACCTCATGTGTTAATGTATTAAGACAGGCTGTCTCTAGACGACTGCAAGAAATAGGGCTGTTTAATCGAACCCCAAGGAAGAAACCACTTGTTAGTTCGAAGAATAAGAAGAGATTAGAGTTTGTAAACAGGTATGTAATTTGGACATATGAAAATTGGGCAAAAGTATTTTTCAGTGATGAAAGCAAGTTTAATTTATTTGGAAATGATGGAAAAAACAATGTAAAGAGACGTATTGGTGAAAGATTAAGTGCAAAGTGTACTAAGAAAACTGTCAAGTTTGGGGGCGGAAGCGTCATGGTATTTGGAATGTTTTCTAGCCAAGGTACAACGCCTCTTGTCCAGTTACAAACTCATGGAAATGCACAGAGCTATAAAAACATTGTCCAAGATCATGTTGTGCCAATCATACAGAATTCAGGTTTCGATAGGGCTACCTTTATGCAAGATAATGCCCCATGTCACAAGGCAAAGGTGGTAATGAGTTACCTTAGCAAGCAAGATTTCGAAATTATAGATTGGCCACTGCAAAGTCCTGACTTAAATCCAATAGAAAATCTTTGGAAGACCTTAGGAGTGAAAGTTATGGAAAGAAATCCCACTAACACGGAGGATTTGTGGGTGAAGCTTCAAGAAGAATGGTCTAAAATTAGTAACGAGGATTGTCAAGAACTAATTCGTTCTTGTAGTCGAAGATGTGCAGCTGTCATTGAGAGCAAGGGCTCATTTACTAAATATTGATTGTACATGTATTTTTATTGTTTTTTGGCTGATTACATTGTTTTTCTCAATTTTGTCCCTTACTTTTGGATGTTCCAAATTTGAAAATAAATAAATAATTGTTATAATTCTTTTTCTATCCTTTGCAAATGATTCAAATTTTAGTATGTTATTATGGATGATAACGACTACCAGTTGTCAAAATTTCAGCTTTTCACAGTTGTTATTTCTAACAAATATTAGGTTTTAAAATTTTGTCCCTTAGTTTTGGACACTACTGTATATAGATATATATATATTTATGGGACAGAATTTGCATTTTTTATGTAATACTTGATTGATTATACATATTACACTCTTTTCCTAGTTCTTATTCACCTTTAAATAAAAGTGAAGTTCAAGGTTGGTTTCATGTGAGATCCAACATGTGTCTGTGCGTTAAAACAAAAATGAGTATTTGGCAAACTATTCTCCTATACTTGAGAAAGCAGTTGTTAAAAAAAATGTTACCCATGGTGTCAGCCTTGAGAGAAAGCTATATTTCCCGTTACAAAAAAAAAATCTCAAAAATAATCGGGAATCAGAAAGAACAACACAATCAGTAGACAATTAAGAGTCACAGCTTGTTGGTAAATGTCTATGTTAAAAATAAAGAATAATATTGATAATTCAATCTGTTAGTGTTGGTGGTTGATCCTTTGTCCTTTGGAGGTTGCTACAGCTGCTCTTGCCATCACAAAATATTGTTAATCAACTGCAATTGGCCTCATTCATTAATTCATAAATTCTTGTTGGTTGATCAGTTGTTTCCTATGAATAGAGCATTTCCTTTCCCAACTGTCTCCTTTGGTGCAGTTTGCTTCTCCCCACCCAAAAATTACAGACATTAATTGCTTTGTGATTTAGCAGTTGAATTTTTGGGTTGGGTTAAGTGGTAGAAATCCCTTTAATATCATAATGTTGATTATATATAAGCAACTTTATCTTTTTTGTTTTCAAATATTTTTTTAACTTTTTAGTCTCCTTTTCTCTTCATTTTTTTTTTTTTGTCCTGAAGGATTCGTTGGATTTCAATTATCCCACAAATAACGCCCTAAAGTTTCTAATGAAAATCAAGAATTGCTGGCATCACTACAGACCTAACAATTTTTTTAGGGTATTAAGTAAGAAAGATATTTAGATTCAAGAATTCAAAAGAAATTTGCAAGGAGAGATAATATGACTAGTTATCTACTATGTGAATATCAGTGATCTATTTTACCCAACCTCTCCTCCTCATCAAGCAGGATGCAAAACAAGGTCGACTTTTATGAATTTTCCTTTTCCTTGAACAGTTGCCATACCAAGGCTAAAGAGCCCAGTCTGCCCTACTATTTACACATAACTGGGAAGGGGAGAATAATTAGAATTATGATATTCTCAAGAGTATTAAGTGCTATGTGAAATGCAAATGACATCTTCCAGGATTTGAACTTGTGTAGCAAATTCTATTTCCTATAACAATAACTATTTCACCATGCTAATCTGATATAACCATTATTAATTTTGATTTGTATTTTCTTTCACTTTTAATTAAAAAATTATTTTTATATTTATATGTTATCACTTCACACTAAGATCTTCAATTTATAACAGTGAAGAACAGTGCAGATTAAAAATGATAAAAGAGAAGCTCCATGTGAGATTAGAACTCATATTCCTGTTGTTTTGAGGAAGCCTTGCTAAATGCACTGGCTGTTGGATCATCCAAGCCACAAAAATGCCACTGTTCTGAAGAATTTCAAAAATTAAATCTATGAACCCATTTAACCAGGTAAACGGGATTATCTTTTATTTTCTGATTGGTATTGGTTCTTGCAGTTGGAGATTTATGACTCAAGTGAGTTGTGATATAAAGGAACAAAAAATTAAAATATAAGAAGAAAATATAACTCAAAATTAATGATGATTGATAATGCTTCATCTAAAAAAAAAAAAAAATAGATAAAATATGCTTGTGATTCAAGACACACCCAGAATCTTTATATTAACAATATGTTCGCAAGTCTTGATTCAACAGCTACAAAACTGTATATGCAATGATTGAAAATAATTTGATATTTCAGTTTTGAATATAAGTTGCTATGGCTCAACAACCTTTCAAAAAGTGAATCAACTTGTTGCTAAACTTACATAAATGACAGTGATGTGATTTTATGGAAAGATCTTTGCATTTGAAACTTGTAAAGATTGATGGTTAAAAGACTCAAATTAAAAAAATAGACACACAAAAGTCTCTACTCAGATATATACTAACATTGGTTCAAAACTGAAAACTGACATGTGATTTTTTATTTTCACACAGCCAACCTTATTCTTGGCAACCAATCAGTTTAAAAAAGATTTCATTGTTACCTACCTTGTGTTGGTCGTCTTCTGTGTAGCTGAAAGGCATTTTCTTTCATACTGTCGAGTGTCTCATAACCCCAATATTTAATGAAGGCTTCTTTACCCCCATCAAGACGTATACGAGGTAAGTCCTTGTATCCCAGATCTTTTGCTTGCTAGAAAAAAAAAATTGAATGATAATAATTATTTGTGCATGTGAAAGAGAGAGGGAGTGAGAGAAAGATGGCATGAATATGCTCTGCCAGATACTAGAGTACATTTTAAATAAAAAGACAATTATAACTTTGAAGATAATATCTCAAAATTAAAAGATCATAAAAGAAACAGAAAAAATTACATATGGTGTGTTATGAACTGGAATGCTGTCAGAATGTATGAACAAGATATTTAGTGCAAATATGTGGATAAGTCCACAAAACGTAAAAATTCTGGAACTTAAATTCTTTTAAAATGAGCTTCCAAATATTTTATACATCTGGAACATAAAATTTAGATCTCGGATGAGGTCCCAAATAAATCTTTGGATGAGCCACCAAATATGTTACAATATCTAATTCCAGAACAAGCACAATTAGAAGTATAGCTCAGATGAGTTTACAAGTATATGAAGCATAAATATTGTCCACATAAATATCCTTTCAACATTCTGCACAATCATTCATGATATATTAAAAATTAAATTTGAGGCAGGAAATCCACAATTTAATGAAAATATATAACAAAAATTTTTATTCTCCCAAATGCAAATAACAACAGAAGGATAAAGAGGATTTTACATGAGTATTACAAACAATTCAAATATTTGTTTGAATGTAATGATGTATGCAGAATAAATATCAGCTTCAATTGGTTAGTTGGTTGGTTGTATTGTTTTTATGGCGTATCAACACTCTTTGGGTCATTTAACACTGAATTGAATTTCAAACAATTCAGTTTAGTATAAGTATAGTTTCTGTTTATAAATAGTTAAATTTCAAAACAGTTCTATTTCAAACAATTCAGTTTAGCATAAGTTTCAATGTCAAAAACAGTCCTATTTAAAACAATTCAGTTTAATAAAAGTTCAGACAGTTCCATTTCAAACAGTTCAGTTTAGCATAAGTACACAGTTTCAATGTAAAAACAGTTCTTTTTCAAACAATTCAATTTAGCATAAGTACACAGTTTAGTTCTATTAGATGTATAGATAAAACACGATTAGGTGCTATCACTTCAGGCCAGAGTGGACCAGGGAGTGATGGCAATGAAGAGGTACTCCAAATTACCCAAAGCTCCAGCATTACAGGAACCTCACCATCAGATTGTTTAGTGCCATATCAAAGATGGGTTGATTATGGATTCAGTGTATTCCAAACATCAATTATATGGTGCACCACAGGCATAGTGGTGGGTTGGTTGGGGATTCAGTATATTCTAAACCCCACTCACATAGAACACTACAGGCATAGTGATGGGTTGGTCGTGAATTTAGTGTATACTAAACTGAAAGCTATAGCAGTTGACTTCACCAACACATCCACTGTCTTGCTTCAAAATTCACAGTGCCGTACATTCATGTGGTTTGCTCTCATATGCGATAATCTTATAAGGGCTTGTTCCACCCACGAATAGTGGTGGAATTGAAAATGGTGGCTGTGAAAGAACAAATCAAATATCAAGGACGCTTAGCATCAGGTAGGTTTGGACCACTTGGTCCCATGTCACTACATAAACCCCACTGACATGGCACACAACAGGCATAATCGTGGGTTGGTTGTGGATTCAGGGTATTCTAAAGTCCACTGATATGGCACACCACAGGCAGAGGGATTGGTGTGGTTTAGTGGCATATCAACCCTTGATTGATATTTAATGGCAAATCTTGTTCATACATATACCTATATGATTTTTCAGTGAATGGTTTGTAGGTAACTTTTTAAATGATTTAGAACTTATGTTTGCATATCATTGAATCATTTCATGTACAGCATTAATCTTTAATTGTAATGTTCTTTTCCATTGCAATGAAAGAAAAAATATTTATATCTATCGATATTTTTCTTTTAATTCCAATTGCTTTTATATATACTTTATACCTTATAGATTGGAGTTTACAGCTATGTTATTGGCTTCACTATCTATATTTTCAATACTATAGGATTCATTTAGGAATTTGATTGATCCCTGGTCATTGCATTTTTTGTTAATTATTTTAGGTGATTTTATTCTTGATGTTGAGTGATCTATATCAAGTTTGGCTGCACTTTCTGGTATTTTTTGTTCAGTTTAGTGCTGATATGGGTTTTTATTCAGAGATGAATGGGAGCGTCTGGTTTTTGTTTGATTAGTATTGACTTTTTTAGTTTTTTTAGTTCATCTTGGATGATTTTTGGTAGACCGATTGAAAATCACTGTAACTTTCATTTTGTAAGAGATTTTGTATTTTTTAGAGGAGTGGTTTGTGTTTAGGCGCTTGATTTTTTAAATGTTTTTCCATGATTATATTATTGGATTTTTTCTTTGTTTGTTGTGAGTCCTTTTAGTTTAGTTTGTGCTTCTTTTTGATGAATTTTGGCTGTTTTGAAAGCTTCGGCCCATCATATGGTTCCAATTGGTTTAATTTCTAAACAAGAGCTCAGTAATTGTCTGGTTGATTGCTATTTCAGATTGGGTTCAACCTACATGCCACAGAGGTGTGAGTGTTCTCTCTCATGTAGGATTCTACTGTCCTCTTAGCTTTTAAAAGTCACATTTTGTTTATTCTTTACTATGAGTACTTCCATCTCTCTATTGTATTCGTCACAAGATTTTGAAAAAAAACGGGATGGTTTTCTTGACAAAGTATTTTGTTTCATTTCTTGTCTTTTTGATCGCACCTTCCATATGCTGGACGTCGTCTGCCACTATGGCAGCCATATCTTTGACATTTAAAGGACTGCAAGGGCGTGGAGATGTATTGTTCCATCCCTGTTCAGGTAATATCCAATTTTAACTTCTTTGGGTATTTCAGGTTCATTGAAACTTAAGATGTATGCAGTGGGGGACCAAAGAGGAGGCCCTGGGTGGGAGTGGATGGTGGGGCCTGTTCGGCCCTTTATAGGGGTTGCATTTTGCTGGTGAAAAAAAATTGAAGATGTGATCATTCATTTCTGTTATGGTATTAAAAAAAATCTAATATTTTGTTTTTTAATTCAATTTTTTTTCACATTCATTCCTTTTTGCTTTGAAGATCACAAACACATGACACGCGGCTCTGTCAGTGACCTCAGCTTTTAATCAGCTCGGACTGAGATGTCGGAACTTTGTTTTGGTTTGGTTTGGTTTTATGGCATATCAACCTTTGTAGGTTATTTAACGCCAAATCCATTTTTATGTAAATAATCAGTTCTATTCAAAACAATTCGGTTTAGCATGAGTACACAGTTTAATTGTCAAAAACATTTCTATTTCAAACTATTCAGTTATATATAACAATTCATTTTTGTGTAAGTACAGTTTAAGTGTCAAAAATAGTTCAATTTAAAACAATTCAGTTTAGCAAAAGCACAGTTTAAATGTAAGTACAGTTTAATTGTAAAAAAACATTTCTATTTCGAGCTATTCAGTTTAGTCAAGCAATTCTACTTCAGGTAATTCAGTTTTGTAAAAGTACAGATTTTGTTTACACACAGTTAAATGTCAGAACAGTTCTATGTTAAACAATTTAGTTTAGTGTAAATACAATTTGAATGTCAAAAAACAGTTGCAGTTATAGGTAACAATTCAGTTAAGTGTAAATTCAGTTTTAATGTCGAAAAAACAGTTCTTTTTCAAACAATTCAGTTAAGCACAAGCATACAGTTCAAATGTAAGTACGGTTTAATTGTCAAAAACATTTCTATTTTAAGCTATTCAGTTTACTCAAACAATTCAGTTTAGCATAAGTATGCCATTAGTTCTATTTAACCCATAGATAGGGCCCTATCAGGTGCTACCACTCCGGGCCAGAGTGGACCTGGGAGCAATGGCAATGAAGGGGTACTCCGCATTCCCCAAAGCTCCAGCACTGCTGGAACCTCACCATCAGATTGTTTAGTGTCATATCCAGGACACTCGTTGGGGGGTTCTTACCCCTCTGCAGAGAAGCAGTTGGTGTATTCTACAGCCCCAGCTGACTGGGCAAGGAACTTTGTTCTGGCCTTGCTGTGAGCGACCTCTTGCTGAGACTACAAGACCACACCGAGACATTCTTAGAAACATCCTCACTATATTGTTTAATTTCTACAACCAATGTATATGTTCTATCCCCATATTTTTGTATTGTGATAATAAACCTAAATAATTTTTGGATTGTTTTAAAATTATTTTTATAAAAATGAAATGTCCAAAGATGTTTTTTTCCTATGATTTCCAAATCAAATGTGAACATGTTGAAATTTTATGAAATTTTTGGTATTTTATTTATTAATAAATCAATTTTATCGTGAATAGCTTCTTTGATTAAAAAAAATAAAAATATTTTTATCACTTAACAGGAAGGTTTCAACGTTTGGTCATTTGAATAAAAGAAAAATTCCAATCGCTAAATTTTATATTTCCAGAAAGATCAAAACCAAAGGAAACTTATATATATATATATATATATATATGGTGCCTTCAATAAGTTTCCAGACTTTTTTTGTACTGGCATTTAAATTTGTCGTAGACTCTTGAAAATTCCGCATGTTCTTGTTATACATCTTATGAGATGACTGACCAATTTTTATGATTTCAGATTCAAATCAACAGCTACAGCAGCAATTGGAATACACCCTACTAAAGCCTGATTGTCACAGTTGGTGAATTTTAAAAATGCAATCTGGACGTGAGGACACTTTAGAATAACGATATGCAATAAAATTCTATTTTAAACTCGGAAAAAATGCCACAGAAACGTATGGAATGCTTCACACTGTTTTTCGACCATCTTGCATGAATCGAGCATGAGTTTTTGAGTGGCATAAGAGATTCAAGGAAGATTGGGAGTCTGTGAGGGATGCTGAGAGGTGTGGGAGTCATCATCATCATCATCATCATCATGTTGTGCTGGTAGCACGGATATCCCTGACCCTCTCTCGCCACTTTTCCCTATCGTTCATCGCCTCTGGCAGGTCTTCTGGACTACATCCCGTATCCTCACATAGTTGCTGAATGTATGTTCGTGCTGGTCGTCCTGCTTTTGCTCGGCCATATTTGGGGGTCCATAGGAGTACATCACTTATGAGCTCGTCCCTGCTTCTCCAACTTGAATAGTTTTCGTGATAGGAGGCTGGTGGCCGTACAATTGGTGTCTTGTGGGGTGTTGCCGCCAGGACTTGTTTAAGATTGCTCGCAGCATTCTTGTGTAATTGCCGTCTAGCTTCTTCTCTAGCCGTTTTGTTAGCATCCATATAGCAGTATCGATGTGACCGCTGCCTGGAAGAAACTGCGTTTCATTTTATCAGTTAGGTCTGATTTCCATATAATCCATAGCCTATTGATAGCTGTCCATGCCTTCGTTAACCTCGTGTCGATGTCCTTTTCAGTTGATTCGACGCTGCTTCCTAGGTACGTGAATTTGTCTACTAGTTTAAGAGGGGTTCCTTCTAGAGTGGAGATGTCCCCCGTTTGATCATAGCACATACATTCCGATTTGTGTGCATTGACATAGAGGCCTATGCCTGCAGCTGCTCGTTCCAAACTATGCAGTAGTGTTTCGGCTTGGTCAGGTGTATTTGCCAGTATCGCTATGTCATCGGCGTAGTCGGCGTCGGTAATTGTTTTTGCGGGGTACCTTCTGCTTCTTTTCTTTGTCAGCTCGAAGCCGTTCTCTCTGATTTTACCAATCGATGTTCTAAGTACGTAGTCTAGACAAATGATAAAGAGGTATGGAGCTAGCGTGTCCCCTTGTAGTACCCCTTCTACAATGTCGAAGTATTCTGTGTCTCCATCTGGTGATCGTACTTTTACTTTAGTGTTTCTATAGAGAATTGTTATTGCTGCTACGGTTTCTTTAGGTAGGTCGTATGCAAGTAGGATTTGTTCCATCTTTCCTCTGTGAATGGAATCGAAGGCCTTGGTAAAGTCGACAAATAGTAATGTCGCTTGTAGGTTTTTTGCCCGTACACCTTGAAGGATTCTACGGATGGTTAATATTTGGGAGGTCGTGGATCTATTTCTTCGGAAGTAAGGAAGTCAATACACCAGAGTTGATTGGCCAAAGGGTTAGGGTTACTATGTTGAGGTTTTAAGGGAGTTCAGGAAGAGATTCCTTGGGAAGAGGCCAGCACTCTTCAAATCGGGTCAGTGGCATTTCTACTGAGACAATACACCAGTCCACAACTCCATCTTTGTCACAGACTATTTGACTAAGATGGGCATCAAGACAGTTCCTCAGTCTCCCTATTGTCCAGACCTTGCTCCCTGTGATGTTTGGTTATTCCCTAAGCTCAGAAGCTGTCGTTATGAGACAATTGAGGAGATGAAAGAGGCTATAACGAAGGTCATTGACATGCTGACACAAGTGAACTTCCATGGGGCCTTCCAGAAGTTGTTGGAACGGTACAACAAGTTCATTGTAGCCGAACTAGAGTTTCATGTGTGTGCTATCAATAAAAGTGCCCATACGAAAAAAGTCTGGAAACTTATTGAATGATCCTTGTATATATATGTTTAAATTTCGATGTGAACACCCTGAAAAAGTTAATTGAAAATTTTAATTTTTAAACTAAAAAAATAATTTTATACTGTTTTCTTTTTGCAAGTGGAGTTTTAAAAACAATATTTTTTTCTTTGGGTTGATCTAAAAATAAATTTCCTCAGATGCAATTTACCTACATTTTATTCACTTAAAAATTTTACTGTGAACTTTGAAAGCTTTCGAACCCTTCTGCTGAAGATGAAATATTTGTAAATAAATAAAGATTTAATTAATCTATCTAAAAATCTAAGATAAAAATTTCCCAATGTAGGATAGCATATTTTCCGGGATTTTAATAGATTTTAAACAATTACGAACAATTTTTCAATCAAACTAAAGTTGCTTGAAGAAATAAAGAAAAGTCTTTTTCTTCTTTGAAGTTTAAAGATTTTTTAAGATTATGTTATGGAGAAATAAAATTCGTCTTTTTTTTTTCATTTTTAATTTTTTTTCAAGTTACCCTCCTTCCCAGACCAGAGATCTTTTGGGCGAAAAATTAAAATTGAAAATAAAAATATCGCATTTTAAAAATGTTTTTGTTTGATTATAATTCATATTTTCTCTTATTGTCCATCAGAACTAAGAGGGGAGGAACATGGAGAAAATGCGAATAAAGTGGAGACAAATATAGAAATAAAACTTGAAGAGAAATTTCCCGCAGGAATCAACATTATTAAAGAAACTGAAGGTGACAATGATGAAAGAAAGAGAGCTCCACAGTGCATGCGGTAAGGACAGGTATGAAAATGATGAAGAAATAGAAATAAAGAAATACAACAGGCAAACACAGAGATTACTGTGTGTGAAGACATCGTATTTTGGTCACAAATTTGCTCAGGGCAGTTGCTTGTTGATCTTGTAACATTGGGACCAAAAAGGTTTCAAAACAAAGATGAATCGTTAGCTCCGACTGTATGACCGGGGAAAAATAGTCCGAGGGTAATGCTACAAAACTGGTTTTACAAAATCATGGAGAATAGAGAGATTATAGAATACACATTTTTTAGCATTAAAATAAGCAACAAAAACATACATAAGAACATTCTGGAAATTTTTGATCAAAACTGCATTAGCATTTAAGTTACATTTTTATATTTTTCAACCAATCAGCTAAAAACATAGAATAAGAACATTCTAGAAAAACAAGATCAGAAACTAATTAACAGAAAATATTTAGGCTCTAAAATAAATTAGTAAAAAATGAATCTGATGGGTCAAGAAATGTGTACGCTCTTAAATTTTAGGACCTGCAATAAAACTGTTTTTTGATCCACTACTAAAGTATAAGTAACGAAAAATTAAATCAACCAGGTCGGCAGTCAGTCAGCTGTCGGTCATTCAATTCATTTCTTCCACGGCCAAAAAGTCATTCCGTCTACTACCCAAAAAGACTTTTCACTGAGGTCATGACCGAACCGCAGAGAGCCGCGATTAAGTTTCAAAGAAAAGGGCTTGCGAACTTTCTTTCATCAATGCGACACGCTGTCGCCAACTTCTTAAGAAAAAACAGTGCAGACTTAATGTGAGTAAAGACAAATATTTTTATCCAACTTACTTCGGCCAAAGATGGAACCATCTATTTAACAGACTTTATTACCATTTAAACACACGCGCGTGCGTGAGTGTGAACAATCTTATTTTCATTTAACTGGTCATAACTTTTTTCCTCGAAGGCCACTCGCACATAATACTTCTCATTTATTTTCATTCCTGTTCTGTTATGAATATTAAATTGTTTGTTTTTTAATGTTCGTTGTGTTATATTCCATTTCTTTTACGTGATTGTAAAAATTTGTGTTGTATTTGTGGTGGAACTAATCCTGAGAGCAATAACCGTAAAATACGGACGATAACTCACTCACATGCACCCACTACAAATTGTAAAGAACATATCCCCTTAAATATCCAATTACATGTTTCCACTACAAGATCATGGTTGCTGTACTCAAAGACGAACAGATCTCTTAATTGTTTCTGCTGTCGCTTCTTTCTGAAGACAGGGCTGCACAAATCAAGTTTAGCGAGAAATCAAAGATTTCAGAAATTTTGGAAAGTTAATTAAACAATGCCTGAACATGAAAATTCAAGGAATGGAAGATGTTGAAATGACCCTTAATCAAGGGTTTATTTACTTTAGGTAAGTAAGACAGTAAATAAACCATTGACACTAAATTTCAAGAACAAACTTTGAAAGAAAGACAGATTTGGAGATAGGTTCTACCATGGTTACTTGATGTTTTGAAGTTGCTGACGAAACAGAACCTGCCTTTTAGAGGTTTTGTATAATTCCAATAAAGGTAACTTTATAGAACCTGTTGAACAAATGAGCCAGTATTTCAACCTTTAGTCAAACCATCTCCTACAAATTCTTACAGAGGGAAAAATAGTGAAGTTGTTTCTGAATTCTTGGTGGGTTATTTAATGCCAAAGCCATTACTGTTGAAGACCAGTAATGGTACTATTTAACCCATAGCTGAGAGTATCAGGACGTTCATACTTTTCTCAAAAGTCTTAGTCTAAAAGTGTATCATACACAAGGGTTGGTTGTTCTTAGTGGGATGCCGGTAATGCCTAAAAGCGGGAAGATATCGGACAAACCACAAACACGTGTTGATATCTTAACAACTTTATCTAGCTGCCCTAGTGGCATTCTCCAGGGCTCGTAATAACTTCAGGATAAGGGAGATAACCCTTGATTCTTTATTATCATCAATAATTCCTGATAAAACAATAAGTGAATGTCATAGCTCGACTGGAATTTGGACTTGACCAACTATGATTCTGCAGCCCAGCACTTTAACCATCATGCCACAGAGGCTTCCCCCAATTGTTTGTGAACTTTTAGTGCTGCTCCAAGTGAAAATTTTTGAAGCTATGAAGAAACAAGAAAACTAGATCAAAAAGTAGGTTTTGAAATATTTTCTCAAAAAAGGTTTCACAGTTTTATTCTTTATGTATTTATTTTCATTTTGAAATAAAACTTTTGATATCCAAATGTAAAAAGTTTTATTTTCCTATTATATCCTGTTCTTTTTTATTTCAATTTTCATCAATTGTTTTTCCTTCTTTCCCTTTTTTTAAAAAATATATATGATTTTAAAAATTTTTGCTTAACCTTTTTTTTTTTTTATCAAACTCATTTTTAATTTTGTTTTTTTGTTGCTTCAATTTTTATCTAGAAGTTTTTACAACTATTTTCTTTTCCCCTTTCTCTAAATTTCTTTCTTTTTTTTCTTCTTCTCTTATTTGAATTTTTTACTTTCAACTTATTTTTATCTTATTTAATCTTTTTTTAATAGCTCCTTCTTCCTTGATTTTTTCTTTCTTTCCATTCAGTCCTCAAGGGTACTGACAAACCAACCACAGTTATCTCCCTCTAGTTTCATCATGGAACAATTCACCTTCATTACATGAAGTACAAAGGTTGACTCTTGATTAACGTGTACTGTAGAACATAACATGAAACTCTTCAACGTTCTATTTCAATAAGTATTTAACTGGTTCTTAAATACCAGAGACACTGTCCATCCATCTGAATTTATGTTTCAGGCATTCTTCCTATTCCTTTACAATATTTCATTATTATATCACTTTACTTAGATTTATCAAAAGTAAGACTAAACTGGCCACTACTTAGCAAAGTATATTTTGCTAAGTAGTGACCAGTTTAACCTTGCTTTTGATAAATCTTAGAAAAAGAAATTACACTAAAATATCTTAGAACTATAAATAAACATGAAATATTCAAAACTTGTGTAGGCACACAGAAGACACAAAATTATGTAAATGTTCATTAATTGTCCTCTCACCTAAATAAATATATGCAAAATTCCTTTGTTTGCATGAACAGAAAAAAAAATAACAAAGAATTATTATAAGAGGAGTTATGTAGTCTGTAGCAGTGAACAGGTTAATCTTTTTATGTTTAGTGCCAAGGGGTTAATGAATTTCAAAAAGTCTTGATTAAATAAAGATATACCCTTAGTCACATGATGCAGAAAAACATCAATTTTCATTTGATTTCTGAGTTTGAAATAGAGTGGAAAGAAATGATTTTTTCCCTCTTTTTAAAAATTGATCAACCACTAAATTGTAGTTGTTGTTTTTTAATACAATTATTGTTACAGATGTTGAATTTGGAGAATATAACACCAGAAGAATCAACTTTGTAAAATTAAGCTTTATTTGTGAAAATAACTTGTTTTGCTACTGAGAAGATAGGAATCTTTGACATAGCTAAAATTAAACTGAGTGCATATAAAAAGATTAAAAAAACTGAACTACAGTAATCCCATATTGCACAAATATGATTAGTAGTGATTTTGAAAAAGTTCACTTTTGCATCATGTTTATTTCTCTTTCAACAGTGAATCTAGTTGTCATGATTTTCTCAATCTGAGAAAGCAATGATGATTGTTGATCTCAATAAAAGATTAAATACTTTGACAATCAATATCAGATTTAAAAAATCCAGATAATTTTCACAGAAATGGAAAGGGAAGAATACCTTTTTCCCCCCAACAGCCAAGGATCATTTCATAATGGGATTTTGTACATTTACTTAGTAAGGAAAAATTTTAAAGTGATTGTACATCTATGGAAGAGAACTGAATATTTTTTGCCTGCATGACAAATTTTGATACTTATCATGATACTATCAAAGAATTGGCCGCATCATTTGTGATTATAATATTTAAAACTGTACTTAGGGCACATATTACAAAGTAATGGTTAACAAGCTTCGAAATTAAAATCATTCTGAATGATTTTGTCTATGAGTTCACTAGAAGCTGTTGTAATGTATGTGGAATAAATTTAACTGGAAGCTAAACTAAAAAAAATAATTAAATCTAAAAAAGATTTTAGTATACAATTAAATAGAATTTTGCTATAAAAATGTTTGATTTTTTATTGGAAATTTTGATTAAAATAAACTCTTTCATAAATCTCATCATGACACTCCTGTCAAATATAGAAAGAAAGGTGGCCAAAAAACTTTTCTTTGGATTGAAATGAAGTTTATTTATAAATTTCATCATGACACTCCTGTCAAATATAGAAAGAAAGGTGGCCAAAAAACTTTTCTTTGGATTGAAATGAAGTTTATTTATAAATCTCATCATGACACTCCTGTCAAATATAGAAAGAAAAGTGGCCTATAATTTTTTCTGATTATAATTAAAAGTTTTAAAAACAAACATCAATTTCCTGATTGGATTGAAGTCATGATTAATTCACAACAGTTTAATAGCTCTTTATAAATAAGATATGTAGGAAAAAAACAATATTGGGGCCACTTCAAAAATTTTCTTGGTTATTTAAAAAGCAGAAGTGAGAGTGGGAATAAAATTATATGGATAATCCATGATGTTTATAACTAAAATACCTTGCCTTGAAAAAGGAAAGTAATTTTAAACTGTGGTAATAATCTACAGCGATCCGTCTTGTGAAAAATAGATCAATAGATGAATTAATAAATGATAAAAATTCTCACCAAAAAGCATAAAAGATTAAAAAAGTAAAATTTTGAACAATTAACAATCTAAGGGACGTAACTGTAGTACGCTTAACGTTTGTTTCTCGTAGTAATCTATATAGTATTAAGATTGCCATTATGTTTGTACGTGACTGTAACCCAGCAAAAATAGCACACCACAACGAAATTTGTAATTTAAGCCGTGTGATTAAAATGCCCTAAGAGAAAAATCAGTAATGAGTCTAATTTGCACCTGAAAGATAATTTTGTAAGAAGATCATTTTTTAATCATCCAAACTGTCAATATAACATAAATAACTATAAAATGCTAATTAGAATCCTTTACTCCTTCCTAAACAGAAGCATCACCATAATCCTAGACTGCTGTTTCAGCAGGAATCCTATACGTTCATGGATAAAATTTAAAATTTGCCAAAAAACTGGAGGATTTTATTTCCTTAAAAAAAAAAAAAAAAATCATCAATGACAGAAATGTTAGTCAAATTGAATTAAATTTTAGGATAGAAAGATTTTTTTTTTTACTAAGGATGAATATATAGAAAAGGAATTAGAAAGATTGTGTCAATAAGTCAAGTTAGAAGCACCAGCCATTTCTGAAAAATTTAATTCAAAATGTTAAAAATATCAACCATAAGTGCAGGTAAGAAATCTAGTACTTCTTCAACCACCAAACAAATGCTTTAACAGAATTGTTTAATGGCTGTTCCCTATCAACGTTTTTTCAAAACAATAATTCAGTTATGAATTAACCAGATTTTGTAAAGATTTTGTACATTTCAATAAAATGACTAAATGTCACTCTACATTTTATAAACTGCTGTTGGATCAGATGAATTAAAGGCAAAATCTTTTCCATTTATCATTACTATCACCACCACCATCTCTAGATAAAAGATTGGATAAGCTGGAATCTTTTGTCTTAATAAGGTAATGACAGTTTTGTAAAGAACTTTATGACTGCAACACTGAAAATTTGATGCTTAATCAACACATTTAAATTGTCACAAAGCTCCAACATTTCTGTAAGAAAATCACATGTGGGTTTATCTTGATCACTTGAACAGTGCAATAACTACAGTTTGTAAGGATTCATTTTCAACCATCTCCATAGAATTTTACAGTTTAGTTTAGAATCTGCTTTCCTGGTGAACTTTTGATTTTTGGACACTGATAATTCCCAAGAACTTTCTTATCTTTATACAAACAACCAGTTTTTTCAAATGTTTTGCCCTGTTACAAGATGAGATCTTGCCTTGATTTGAAAAAACAAAAAGAAAGAAGAAAAGAAAAAGAAAACGGAAGTTACCACTTCGAGTTCTCAACTCAAAATGAAAAGTTAGTCGCTCACGCATCGGCTCCGCGCAGAACTTCCGTTTGCGATAAATTAACAAAAAAAAAATACATTAATAAATATCCAATCGGAACGCTTCCCGCGGGGCACAAAAATTGCCATTTCTGAGCCTACAGAAAATATATAAATAGACGGACCAAATAATTATCACCAGACTTGTTCTTTCACACGACTCGTGCTAAAGATTCTTCACCACCGTCCGGCGCCTGTCATCCGATACATCAAACGATCGCCACCGCTAGGAACGCTGCCCTAATTCTGAGAAAACCATCCCTTCACCACGAGACAAGGGCAGTACATGAACTTTGTAACTACTACCACTGAATTCATTCTTTAACTGTGAACATATTTCTCCATTCTATTCTCTGTACTTAATCTATTTACAAAAATTTTCTATAACATCATTACTGTGTTATCTATACATTCTTTGTTTTGCAACCATACGCATTTCTCGCCCACAACATTCATATCACAGATATCAACAACTCAGAATATAACACTGGTGTCAGGAGTGCAGCAAAACAAGTATGGAATACTCCGGCCTTTCTCGATCAGAAATCTTGGAACTTATAAAACAGCAAAAAGCAGCGATTCTCCAAACGAAAATTGACATGGAGCTGGCAGATAACCCGCAAGCACAATCTCTAACTGCTTAGGATTACCTAAAATGCAACCCTAAAACAATGTTGCCCAATAGTAACAATTAATTTGTTCAATTCAAGCAGACTAAACGCCTTCTCAACAGCTGTAGTTTTTGTCACCCTGACAAATAATGAAGAACCTAATGCTGCTCAGAAGCCTTATAACACTGAGTATGGTGTATATCAATATTTTGAATAATTTTAAAATCTTTTGAAAATGTTCACTTCTTTTGTTGACACCCTGTACAAATATATATAAAATATGCATTTGTACTGGGTGTCAATATGAGAGGCCACAGAAAAGTTCAAGAAGGGAATTAATTTTTTTGCAGAAGTGGAAGAGGTTTAAAGAAACTTGAAAATTTGTCAGATATATTGAAATATACTTTATGTATATAAGTGTGTGTAATAATGATAATAGATTATACCAGAAAAGAGTAAAAATGGTCAATACTTATGTAACATAGCACAATTACTGGCCAATTAGTTTAGTGGGTAGAGTGTTCACCAATGGCCTGGGAGACCAGGGTTCAATCCCAGGTCGAGTCATACCAAAGACTCAAAAAATAATACTCAATACCTCCTTGCTTAACACTCGGCATTATAAGGTATGTATTAAGAGTAAAGTGAATTTATTTGTTTGTTTGGGTTTTCTGGTATATCAACCTTTGTAAATTATTTAATGCCAAATCCATTTTTATTCAAATAAACAGTTCTATTCTAAACAATTCAATTTAGCGTTAGTACACTGTTTAATTGTCAAAAACATTTTTATTTCAAGCTATTCAGTTTAGTCAAACAGTTCTAATTTAAACAATTCAATTTAGCATAAGTATAGTTTTTGTCAAAAACAGTTCTATCTCAAACAATTCAGCTTAGCATAAGTACACAGTTTAGTTCTATTTGATCATAGACAGGATCCTATCAGGTGCTATTACTCTAGGCCAGAGTGGACCTGGGAGTGAAGGCAATGAAGGGGTACTCTGCATTACCCAAAGCTCCAGCATTACTGGAACCTCACCATCACATTGTTTAGTATCATATCCAGGACAGTCATTGGGTGTGTGTGCAGGGGGTTACCTCCCTGCAGAGAAGCAGTCGGTGTATTCTATAGCCCCAGACTAGGCAAGAGTAAAATGGAGTAATCCAGAGAAAGGAGTAGCACCTCCTACACCTCAGTGTAGTAGCTATTGAAAAAGAGCCTTCAGGTTGCCCTTGACTATGATGGTCAACTTTACTTTATATATATATATATATAAAGAGAGAGAAGTATGTGTGTGTGTGTGTGGCATATACATATATATATAGGGTGGAACAATAAAATTGTCGCCCTAGAAAAGATGACATGATTCCATTTCCGTTTAATGAAACCGGTTTTCTTTTTTTGTTGCAGACCAACTACTAGTTGGCCAGTTGTGTACAAATCCCAAGAGCAATAGGAGCCTTCTATCATGTCTGAAAGTGACACAATGTTCAACGAGCAAGATCGGAGATGTGCCACTGTACAACTCATGCCTCTACTGATTCAAGTTATGACAACAGGACCATTGCCAGCACCCTCAAAATGCAAATCCGGATAGTTCAATGTGACCAGGGTGATGAAAACAAAGTTTCCGGCTAAGGTTATGGTCTTTGGTATGGTTTCAAGTGAGGGCCACATCATGCCACCTCACATCTTCGAAGTCAGCTTGAAAGTCAACACCAAAGTGTACCTGGATGTGCTGAAGAGTGTGGTGATCCTGTGGTGCAATCAGGTGGCCGGTGGCAGACCCTGGGTGTGGCAGCAGGACTTGGTGCCGGCCCACAAGTCCAAAGAGACCCAGGCTTGGCTTCAGAAGGAGTGCTTCTGTCACTGGCCCTCACTTCTCCTCCGACCTGAACCTGCTGGACTACTTTGTTTGGTCATACGTCGAGAACATCACCAACATGACCTCCCACAACACCAAAGCCAGGCTGATCGCCGCCATCCACTGAGTAATTGCCGAGCTCCTGCCAGCATTTGTGGAAAAGGCATGCTCCCAGTTCCGGGTCCGTATTGAGGCAGTGATTGAGGCTGAAGGCGGCTACATTGAATAGATGTCAGCTCTACTACATAATCAAGTTACCTGAATTGATTTTTTCAATAAAAGTTTTAAAATAAAGCTGTAGTGTTGTTTTCTTTAGGACGACAATTTTATCGTTCCACCCTGTAGTGAGAGAGAGGTATTTATGTGTGTATAAATACACACCCATACATTTGAATGTCCTGAATTCTCTGAAAATTAAAAATACACCACAAACTTCCATTTTTTTTATTTCCTTTAAATTGTTGAGAGTGAAATATTTGTTTTCCATACAGATTTTGTGTTAGGAAAAAATCAATATTGTAGAAGAGCTGTTTCAATATTATATTTGAAAAAATCAATTTATGGCAAAGTTTGACATTGATAATGAGTGATTGTCATGTAGATTTGCATAAGAGAAAATCTGAAATTATTTGATTGTTTATGTTATTTATATGTTCCTGTTGACAGTGGAATCATTTAAGGCAGTTGATATTGTTATTACATAGAATTATGTTTAATGTTCTGGATGAATGGCATTTAAAGACTGAAAATGCAGAAAACAGATGAAAAATTATTCTGAGATTTAATACTATTTCTACAATCATTGAAGACAGGAATTTAAGGACATATATGTTGAAGGAAAAATAACAGATGGTGAAAAATTTTAACAGACTGGTGCCCAAAAAGAACTAGAATTGTAACAAAAGATCTGACTGAAAATGGAGAGATAATGGAATTTGATGGTAAGACAAAACAGAAATGAAATAAAAACAAGATCAACATGGAAGAAAATGTGAAAAGCTTTTGTCGAATAAACTCAAAATTATCTTATGATGTAACAACAACAACAACAACAAAAAACAAGAAAAAACATATTGTATTGCATTATGAATTATTTGTTTGTTTATATCTAACTATAAATTCTTTTCTGGCATTTAATAAATAAGTTGTGTCTTTATATTTTCTCCTTGAGGTATATAAAGGATATATATATATATATATATATATATATATATATATATATATATTCAACTCATGACTCATTGAAAAACTTTTGTAGGGTGAAAAATACTCAGTGACAATAAGGGTAAAAAGTACATAATTCTGTTCTGAAGAACCAGTTGATGAGCCAGTGAGATTAATCTATAATGGAGTATATCTATTAATTTTCTCGTTATCATGGACCAATTTTGCTCAGCCTTTGATTTTTTAGCTATATGGTATATAAAAATTAGCCGTGAATTGAGCATTCTATTTGAATAATTCATTTTAAGTTTATTCACTGATAAAAATGATATGGTATATATATATATATATATATATAAGGAAAGTTGGTGTGTATATATATATATATATATAAAAGTACATATATACATATATATAGGCATATATGCACACACACCCACACACGCACACACACCCACACACGCACACACACACACACACACACAACACATGTATATATATATATATATATATACATGTGGTGTAATGGTTATCATTGTAGAAAATGGACACAATGACACAAATTCAAATCCCGGACGAGACTGCATTTCATGTAGCACTAATACCCTTGGGAAAGGTATGAATCCAATTATTCTCCCTCCAGCTATGGGTAAATTGTAGGGCAGACTAGGTTCTTCAGCCTTGGTGAAGCAACTCGTCTAGGAGAAGAAAAACTCGGAATTCAAACCTGTAAAACTCCACTTAAAAATTGACCTTGTGTCATATTCTGCCCGAGCGGAGGGGTTGGTAAATATGTGTGTATATATATATATATATATATATATATACATATGCATTTGGCCTGATGAGGAAAGTGTTTGCCAAATATCTGAGGGAGTAGGTTCAACACCAGGTCGAGTTATACCAAAAACTCAAAAATGGTACTTGATATCACATTACTTAACACTCAGCATTAAAAGGTATGGATCAAGGGTAAAGTGGAGCAATCCAGGGAAAGAAGTAACACTTTCCCCGAGCATCTTGTTGAAGTAGCTATTGAAAAGGGGGCTTTTGGGTCATCCTCAACTAAGGTCACAAATAAATACATATACATACATATAGATAATGCATATATACATATACATATGTATATAAATATGTACATATAGGTATAAATACAATATATGCATATGTATGTATAAATATACACAAATAAATATGTGTGTATATATATATATATACATACACAGAAACACACACATGTATATATATATATATATATATATAAATGAATATATACACATATACATAGATATATGCGTATAAGAATATGTATATTCAAACATATATATATATATATATATATATACACACACACACATACATTTACATACATTTATACAAACATATATACACAAATATGTATATACAAATATATATATATATATATATATATATATAACATGAGTATATATCTATACATATATATATATATGCACAAACATATATATATGAATACAAATGTGTATATATATATATATATATATATATATATATATATATATGAATACAAATATATAAATATATGGATACAAATACATATATATATCCAAGATTAGTCAAGAAAATGGAGGTTGAGTTGACAATAAAACCTCTGCATCCGACTCTGATAGGAAATACATTTGTTATCCAGACATTTCTGCCATTTTTCTCGCAGATCCTCATATTTTTCCAACTGACGCTGATGTGCCCAGTCGAAATTTTCTCCAAAAGTGACCGTTAACTCAATAACGAAAACTTTTTTTGCTCTAACGGTTTATTCCCTTAAATTTACATTAAGGAAGGCATGAAGCCTTAAAATTTTATGCTGAATGGGTAGGAAGCGGTCCTGTATTTCTATATATTATAAGGGAACCTAGCTAGCCGAATTCGCCGCCCCATTCAACAGTACAATATGTAGACTGCCATCCATCACCAATTACGCTGCAAACAACAAAATACCATATTTGCTCGGTGAAAAGACCTACTTAAAAACACCAAATGGAATGAATGATTTTATTTACAATATATGGTTCATTTACAAAAATGTTATATGATGGGGATGAGAAAAAACCCCGAAATATACAAAAGACGAAACAAAGGAAAAAATTCCCCGGATAGTTGCCCTCCTATTCCCTATTCCTGTCTGAAAACACCGAAAACAAGCCGGACCTACCCTAAGTGGGAGAGGGTTCCAAATCTAATGGGGCAAAAAAGACAGAGTTGGGCGCGGTATGGGCAGTTAATGGCAGGTAATATGGATTTTGTACACGTGAAATTCCAAGATCTTCAGTAAAAGTGGGCTGGAGTAAAGGTTGAGGAGCAAAAAAAAAAAAAAAAAAAGAAGATTTCTTCACATGTTTCTCATTCAACCGATCACATATACGTTCCTTTTCAACAAAACATTCGTCTTTACTCCTCCTAGTTGCTTGAGGCAACTAGGAGGAGCCTAATAATTTGCCACAAAATTCACGCACAGACATCTTCGACTCTAGACCCTCCTCAACGCCGGAAGAAGTACCATATTATCTTTCTTCATCTAATACAATTCCATTGGCCCCCAAAACCTCCAGAAATGTCTGTCTCTTGGTCGTCACTTGGTCGTTATTGTGTGAATAAAAAATCAGCAAGTGACTATGAAAGGGACAGAGTCGAAAAATATGCCAGTGATTTCAAGGATGGAGAAATTCTACCAATACCTGAGCTGGTAGAAGTAGTCGAACCGAAGACTCTGTCGTTCGTAGTCACTGATCTACGACCCAAGAGACTCACAGGCTTAAAGAAAGAAACCTTCGAGGAAATTTTAAAAAACTGCAAACATCCCAAGTAAATATTTTTACCGAAGAAGCTTTACTACCTTGGATGTTCTGTTTCCCTCGGAGGAAGTAGCAAAAAAAAAAAAACAACAAACAAATAAACTGGCCAGTGGTAATACTACCACTCGTTTCTTCCGGCTGCAACTGGAATATCGAGGCAAACGCGGGATCAAGGTCACCGTATGCAACGTCTCGATGTAATTGAGTGGGGACGTCCTTGCCGCTCACTTAAATATATATGGCGGTGTGGAACAAGTCGCCCAGATAACATCAAATTGCGGGACGGCATACGGTAACTACGCTTTCATCATATGCCTCAATAGAGGAGAGTCTAACAACATTCCCCACATTATAAAGTATAGAGACCAATCAATGATGGTGGTCATTGTGGGCAGGAGACCATTATATTGGTCCTGTAAGCAACTTGGACACTTTTCCAGAACCTGCCTTCAAAAAACCACCACCACAACAACGACTACTACAACGACTTCACCCACCACTTCCACAACAACAGTGACAGACAAAGTATATTAGCACATGTTTGGCACGTGCAATGACATTTGAAAATGTTGGATTTTCAAGATCCATATTTACTTTCATACTGTCCTTTTGGAAAAACAAATACCAAATACATTCTTACACGACATCTAACATGGATGACTTCAAAACGATCTGTATTTATGAAAACTTACCTATCTCTGCGTATTTCTTTGAAAAACGGGACGGTTTTCTTGTCGCTTGAAAAATCCAACATTTTCAAATATCATTCTGCGTGCCAAACACGTGCTTAATACTTTTGAATTAAGGAAACTATGTGCACATTTGTATCTTTTTCGTTGTATACATTTTATTTTCTCCTGTTATCTCGACGAGCATCTATCGCTGTGTGAGCAATTCTCATGATATCAAAGTCCTGATGAAGATTATTTAAACCGAAATGTTTGACGTCAGCTTTACATCACAATAAATTCATCTAATTTGGATTATTCTGTTTTTCTACTTTCTTCACACACACACACATATATATATATATATATATATATATTGTAACAGTGTTGGTTGTCACTAATTCACTTTGTGGGTTTGTGGTGAACCAAATGCGATATAATTTGAAGACTACTATTAAATATATATAAAATGCTATTAAGTATATATAAAATCTAATATATATTTACTTATTATTGCACATATATATATATGCATACATATATATTTCACTTTAAAAACAACCCACAATCGGTCGCATTAAGATAATAAATCTATTTCCATCCTGTTAAAAGCATTGATATAAATCAATGCTAAAAAAATTAACTGGACTTCTTCAGATCATACGAGAAAATGGATTAAAATAATTTTTTTACATTCACAACCAGACTAAAAAGAAAAACAACTACTTATTTCTCATATAATTTTTATTTTTTAACTAGAGGAATTGTTTCTCCTATATAAAAGTAAGCCTTTAACTTCATGTAACAATAAAAATCAACTTATGGCATGTAAAAGAACATCCGGTTTCATCTTACTTCAAATTTAACAGAGAAAAAATTTTACAGCTACAATAATACATGTTTAGACATTCACACACACACACACACACACACGTTGTTGCCATTTTTATGGAGGAAATTATTTATTTGGGGTTTTAAATCTGTGTATGGGATTTTGTACTTGTCGGAGGTCAAGTCTAAAGCACGATTTTGCTGCTGCGTCTGCTCTATCATTTCCTCTCATCCTAATGTGTCTTGGAATCCAGCAAAAAACGATTTCTTTGTTTGATTTTGAGTGTTGTCTGCAAAGTAGTTTGAGAATAAATAGATGCTCTAGTTTTTTTATTGTTTAATAAGAGGACAGAGAGTGAGTCCGAGAATATGATGAATTTTTTTGGTTTTTCTTTTGAGATAATGTCCAGAGCCAAGTCTATTCCACACCCACTAGCTGTGAAAATAGAACTTTCTATTGGAAGAGCTTTTGTTTAAGACTGCTGCACATGCTATTTTATTGTTGTCTTTAGAGCCATCTGCATAGATACATAGGTAGTCGGGATGCTGTTGGAGGATATTTTGATGTTTTCCCGAATAGGTGAAGGGATGTGGCTTTGTTTAAGGGCGTTGATTACATTTTGATGTTAACTTTAGAATTTTTAATGATCCAAGGTAGTGTTTGTGGCAAGATGCTTTTATGGATATTATTTAGAAGGATGGTGGATTCTGTGAGAATAGGCTCCATACAGAGGCCAAATGGTCTAACTGATTTTTCTTTTTGGTTGAAATATTGTCTGTATTTTGGATCAAAAGTGCAGTCCTATGCTGCGTTAGATGGCGAAGATTTCAGTTTGGAATAATACTGAAGGGCTAATTTTTCACTTCTGATCTGTAGAGGTGCTTTGTGAGCTTCGGCGTATAGGCTGTCAATTGGGGAAGTTCTAAATGCTCCTAATACTAGTCTTAAGCTTTCATGGTAAATAGGGTCAAGTTGTTTCAGATAAGATTTCCTGGCAGATCTATATACGAAAATGCCATTGTCAAGTTGAGAGCGGAGAAGAGTTCTATATAACTTAATTAGAGTTTGACGGTCAGCTCCCAACTCGCAAAAGTTGTTGGGCACGGATTGATTTGTTTTTTTTTAGATATTTTATGTGTGAGATGAATGGAATTTTTTTTTCGAATATTACGCCGAGGAATTTGTATTCATTAACGACTAGTATTTCGGAGTCATCAATTTTTAGGACAGAGTCATTGTGCATTTTCCTAAGAGAGCAAAAATGCACGCATTTAGATTTAGACTTGGAGAATTTAAATCCATTTTCTCTTGCCCATTTATTTATCTTGTTTAATTTTAGTTGGAGTTGTCGTTCTACTATGTTCATGAGTGGCCCGATAGCATATGACGAATTCGTCGACGTAGAGAGCACAGTCGATTGAGGGGGGGGGGGGTTTAGACATTTTACAATATTATTGATTTTGATGGAGAATAGAGTAACAGAGAGGATGCTGCCTTGCAGAATACCTTCCTCTTGATGTTGTGAGTCTGAAAAGGTGGATCCTACGCGTACCCTAAATGTTCTTTCGAAGATAAAGTTTTTTATGAACATCGGCAGTCTTCCTCTTAAGCCTAGATCATATAGGTCCCGCATAATACTATACTTCCACGTAGTGTCATAAGCCTTCTCTAAGTCAAAAAATACTGCCGTCAGATGTTGTTTTCTTACGAAGGCTTCTCTGATGAAAGTTTCTTGTCGAATCAAATGATCAATGGTTCCTCTTCTTTTCCAGAATCCCGTTTACATATTTGTTATCAGACCATTTGTCTCGAGATACCACGTCAGTCTACTGTTTATCATCCGCTCCATCTTCTTACAAAGGCAGCTAGTCAATGCGATGGGTCGTTAATTCTAAGGATTCGATGTCTCTTTGCCTGATTTGGGGATAGGGACAATTATTGATTGATTCCATGCTTCTGGGAAAGTACCGTTCACCCAAAATATGATTGTGTAGCTTTAGCAGTCATTTGACTGATTCATCTGGTAGCTGCTTGAGAAACTCATTGTGTATTTCATCAGGACCGACAACTGAGTGGTTGGATTTTTTTTATGAAGTCCATTAGTTCAGTTAGGGTAAATGGCCTATTGTATTCTTCGGAGTTAGTTGAAGAAAAAACTTTTTTTTTCGAGTGTGGGTTTGATTCTATAGAATTCTGTGTTGAATTGGCTGGAGGAGTTTTTTGAAAATGTTTCTGCAAGAAGATCTGCAATGGCCTTTTTATCTGTTATTTTGTGGTTTGTTACGGAGAGGTGTTTTAGTGGTGTTGATTGTTTTTTACCTGCTATTTTCCGAATCATAAGCCAGACAGTGGTATTTAGCTTGCTCACGTAATTTTGCCAGGATTTTTTCATAGCTTCTTTGATGATTTTACGGGCATTAGCCCGGTGGAATTTGAAAGAAATTAAATTGGAGGTGGTGGGTTCAGCGTTGAATTTCCGCAAAGATGTTCGTCGTTGGCGAATAGCCTGTTTACATTCTTTGCTGAACCAATGTTTGTCTCGTTTATGAGTTGTTGGGTTGTGTAGAATGCATGTTTTAGCTATATTTATGAGTTTTTCGGAGAATTCAAGAATGGTTTCGGTATTGTTTACTATGACGTGTTTCTGAGATTGAGAGCAAAATTCTTCCCAGTTAGCCTTATTCAACCTCCATCGGGGAAGGTCGTGGTCTTGAGGGTGCAAACTCTCGAGCACAATTCGGAAATGGTCGCTCTCGCATGTGTCGTCATACACCCACCAGGTGAAATCAAGGAAAAGTGAAGTGTCGCAGAGGGTTAAATCAATGGCTGAGTAGGTAGCAGATCATGAATCCATGTGTGTTGGTGATTTTTTGTTGAATAGGCAGAGATTATTATTATTTATGATATTTTCGAGAGTTTTGCATTTGTGGTTTGTGCTTCTACAGCCCCACATGGTCTTATGGCTGTTAAAATCGCCAAGTAGTATAAAAGGTGTGGGTAGTTGCGGTAATATGTTGTTGATTTCACTTTCATTTATAGCATCGTGAGGCGGAATATATATGGAGCAGATATTAATTGTTCTGCGTAAAGTCACTTTGACAGCTATTGCTTGGAGTTGAGTGTTGAGGTGGATTTTGCTTTGAGGTATGTCATTCCTAATAATGCTTAAGACACCACCCGAAGCTCTATGAACGGTATTGTGGATGAAATTGTGACTGTGGTAGTTTTTTTATTGTGATATCATCATTAGTTTTAAAAAATGTTTATATATATATACACATACACACATACATACATAGTATATACATATATATACATATATATATACATACATATATATACATACATACAAATATATATACATACATGCAAATATATATACATACATATATATATAAATACATACATACATACATATATATATATATATATATATATACATACATACCTTCATGCATACATTATATATATATGCACATATATATATATATATATATATATATATATATATATATGCATACATATATACATATATATAAATATACACACATATATATATATATGCATATATATATATCATCATCATCATGATCATGTCGTGCTGGTGGCACGGATATCCCTGACCCTCCCTCACCACTCCTCCCTATCGTTCATCGCCCTAGGTAGGTCTTCAGGACAACATCCCGTACCCTCACATAGCTGCTGGATGTATGTTCGTGCTGGTCGTCCTGCTTTTGCACGGCCATGTGTGGGGGTCCATAAGAGTACATCTCGTATGAGTTCGTCCCTGCTTCTCCAGCAGTGTCCTGCATGTCTGGTTCGTCTAACTTAAATAGTTTTCGTGATAGGAGGCAGGTGGCCGTACATTTGGTGTCTTGTGTTGCCGCCTGGACTTGTTCAAGATTGCTCGCAGCATTCTTGTGTAATTGCCGTCTAGCTTCTTCTCCAGCTGTTTTGTTAGAGTCCATGTAGTGCATCCATATAGCAGTATCGATGTGACCGCTGCCTGGAAGAAACTGCGTTTCATTTTATCGGTTAGGTTGGATTTCCATATAATCCATAGCCTATTGATAGCTATCCATGCCTTCGTTAACCTCGTGTCGATGTCCTTTTCGGTTGATGCGACGCTGCTTCCAAGGTAAGTGAATTTGTCTACTAGTTTAAGAGGGGTTCCTTCTAGAGTGGAGATGTCCCCCGTTTGATTATAGCACATATATTCCGTTTTGTGTGCATTGACATAGAGGCCTATGCCTGCGGCTGCTCGTTCCAAACTATGCAGAAGTGTTTCGGCTTGGTTGGGTGTATTTGCCAGTATCGCTATGTCATCGGCGTAGTCAGCGTCGGTAATTGTTTTTGCGGGGTACCTTCTGCTTCTTTTCTTCGTCAGTTCGAAGCCATTCTCTTTGATTTTGTCAATCGATATTCTAAGTACGTAGTCTAGTCAAATGATAAAGAGGTACGGAGCCAGCGTGTCCCTTTGTTGTACTCCTGCTACAATGTCGAAGTATTCTGTGTCTCCATCTGGTGATCGTACTTTTACTTTGGTGTTTCTATAGAGAATCGTTATTGCTGCTACGGTTTCTTTAGGTATGTCGTACGCTAGTAGGATTTGTTCCATCTTTCCTCTGTGAATGGAATCGAAGGAGTCGACAAATATTAGTGTCGCTTGTAGGTTTTTTGCCCGTACACCTTCAAGGATTCTACGGATGGTTAATATTTGTGAGGTCGTGGATCTATTTCTTCGGAAGCCATTTTGGTTTTTCCTAAGTATGTTATCGATTTTGGGTTCTATGCGGTTTCGTAGTAGGGCATTGTAGATTTTGTCTGCTATGGATGTGAGTGTTATGCCTCGGTAGTTTTTGGCTAATCCAAGGTCCCCCTTTTTAGGGAAAGGGAGTATGCATCCCTTCATCCATCTATCTATCGGATTTTGATTGTATACTGCGTTGCAGTGTCGGAGCAGTATGCCGTCGAATTGTCTGGTCTTCCATACTTCTGGGGGAATCTCGTCCAGCCCTGCAGCTTTCCTATTTTTAATTTTTCTGAGAACCGAGTCGAGTTCTTCTTGTGTGAACGGTCCTAGTTTAATGTCTAATTGTTAACTAATTATTCTGGTGATTGGTTCATGTGTTATTTTTGGTGGGTTTCCTAGTAGGTTTTCGAAGTGCTGTTTCCACAGTTTTATTCTTTCTTGTTGGTTTGCAGCTTTCGGTTTTGCTCTGGCTGTGTTCTTTCTTCTACTCACTTCGTTTATTGTTTGCCAGGCTATCCTAGATTGTCTATCTTCCACCGAGTCTCTAATCTTATCTATCTGATTTTGAATGTATTCTGTCTGTTCTATTATATATATATATATATATATATATATATATATATATGCACATATATACACATACACACACACACACATATATATACATACATATATATATACATATACAATACACACACACACACACACACACAAATAAATATATATATATATATATACGAGGATCATTAAATAAGTTTCCAGACATTTTTCGTATTGATAGTACCCACATGAAACTCTAGTCCCCTTCGAAGTAATCTCCTCCGGCTGCAATGCGCTTGTTGTACCGTTCCAACAACTTCTGGAAGGCCCCATGGAAGTCCTCTTGTGTCAGCGTGTCAATGACCTGCGTCACAGCCTCTTTCATTTCCTCAATTGTCTCATAACGACAGCCTCTGGGCTTAGGGAATAACCAAACGTCACAGGGAGCAAGGTCTGGACTATAGGGACGGTGAGGAACTGTCTCGATGTTCATCTTGGTCAAATAGTCTGTGACAAGGATGGAGTTGTGGACTGGTGCATTGTCCCGGTGGAAATGCCACTGACCCGATTTGAAGAGTGCTGGCCTCTTCCCAAGGAATCTCTTCCTGAACTCCCTTAAACCTCAACATAGTAACCCTAATCCTAACCCTTTGGCCCATCAGCTCCGGTGTATTGACTTCCTTACTCCTCCCACACCTCTCATCATTCCTCACGGACTCCCTGTCTTCCTTGAATCTCTTATGTCACTCAAAAACTGATGCTCGATTCATGTAAGACGGTCGAAAAGCAGTGTGAAGCTTTCTATATGTTTCTGTGGCACTTTTTCCAAGTTTAAAACAGAATTTTATTGCATATCGTTCTTCTAAAGTCCAGATTGCATTTTTGAAATTCACCAGCTGTGACAATCAGGTTTTAGTAGGATGTATCCCAATTGCTGCTGTAGCTGTTCATTTGAACGTGAAATCATAAAAATTGGTCAGTCATCTCGTAAGATATATAGTAATAACATACTGAATTTTCAAGAGTCTACGACAATTTTAAATGCCTGTACAAAAAAGTCTGGAAAATTATTGAAGGCACCTCGTATATATATAGAAAAATTGATAACAACGATGCAAGTGGAAGGAGAGATTTATTGAGGTCGACACTATAGCGTTTCGGTTCTGCTGAACCATCATCTGAACCATGAGGGGTGATATTAGCGATTTTAAGTCAACGATGGATGTTTAAAAATGCAAAATACAAAAACCTAGGGGAAAATTTGTATAATAAGAAAAAGTTGTCCGTTTAATTGGTGAATCAGCGTTTGTTGTTTTAAATTACGTCATTCGACTAATTAGGAATATTGTACAGAATTTATGTGGAGGTGCCCTTGGTGTAATGGTTATCGTCGTAGGAAATGGACACGGCGACACGAGTTCAAATCCTGGACGAAACTGTTTGCATTTCACATAGCACTAATACCCTCAGGAAAGGTATGAATCCAATTATTCTCCTTCCAGCTATGGGTAAATAGTAGGGCAGACAGAGTTCTTCAGCCTTGGTGAGGCAACTGGTCTAAGAGAAGGAAAACTCTGAATTCAAATTTGTTAAACTCCGCGAAAAATTGACCTCGTGTCATATCCTGCCCGAGCGGAGGGGTTGGTAAATATGTAGAGAAATTATGTTACGTTTGTTTATCGAGAATGATTTCGAGTTATAAGGAAGAAAAAGAATAAACAAAAAGAAAAAGAAAAATAGAAAGCATAAAAATTATGATATATGTGGAAAATATTAACTAAGTATGGAATATATTGTAGCTATTTAAAATGGATTTGCTCAAGTAAGGAGAAATATAAAAGCCAGGACGAGTATTTTGGGAATTAATGAATGAGATAGCAGCGGCTACGAAAATTCGTCTTATGGATATAAATGAGCATCTTAGCAGAATTAAAGATGAAGTTGTGATTAAATTGAGAAATGTGTAGGAATAATGCATTGTTTGAGTTGCCAATTTTTATGTCTCTTTTGTGTTCTTTCAAGCGGTTGTGAAGGTTCCGAGATGTTTCGCCGATGTATTTAAGTTTACAATCCTTACAAGGGATTCAATAAACACCGGCGTCTGAAAATGTCACGTTGAGGGCTAGAGTGTACTAATTCGCAGATTGTTTTAGAAGGTAAAGAAGTAGTTTTGATATAGAGTTTATTTAAGTTGTTTGTTATGCTGTAAGAGGAAGAATTGTATGGCAAAGTTATGTACCTATGGGGGGAACTAGTTTTATCAGATATATATTCACATATATATATATATATATATACACACATACATATGTGTGTATATATATATATATTCACATATATATATATATATACACATACATATATATATATATATGCATATATATACACATATTGTCACGTGGTCTCCCACTGAGAGGAGAGAAACAAGAAATTTCCCCTACCCCACGGCGTTTGAATTGACAGGCCCCAATGGTTGACCGTTAAAAGAGAAAATTAGAATGTAGGTCAAGCTATCTGTACTCCATAACCTCACCCGGGTGGATGGAGATAGATGTCCGAATGAATCGCCTGACAGGGTGAAGAAGAAGAAAGTGGCTAAATGATTGGCCAGAACCCTAAAGCCGGAAGTATCCCTTTTCATCAGAGGAAATAGGGATAAAGAATTCAGTTTTAGGACAGAGGTCGCCGTGAGAGGACGGGTGATCTGACGACACAACTCCGGGCGAAGAAGCAGAGCCGGGTTTCAGGACAGCAGTTGGCGTGACAAGATGTATTGAAACTGTCGCCGAAACTCCGGGGAAAAGCGGAAAGAATTTTTGACAAGAAGATAACCGGTGCCTTCAAGCCAAGCTCCACAGAATCCTGCTAGCCCGTAAAAGAGAAAATACTCTCAGAAGAAACCCGTCGACGAAAAGCTAAGTAAACCTTAAAACCGTTTTCTCCTTCCACCCTTGCAATTGTATGCTCTCTCCCTCTCAATTTAAAGAAAGAAGCATATATAGAATTATATGCATTAAGAAAAGAAGAGAAATGAAATGAAAAGATTCATTCACAAACTCTAAACATATGAATGGACTTTGCCACCTTTTCAAGGTTATAGAGAAAAGAGAGAAAAGAAAACGAAAGAGAGACATTTGTTTGTATTTGATATTGTCTGCTGGTAATATAGTTAGAGCCTTAAATTTGCTTGTGTCCGCACGTATTAAAAACCTTGTTATATTTTAGATGTACCCTCGAGTCGAAATTTATTCTTTGTGTTGTTTACCTATCGAATTGTCTCCTTTTGCATGTTCCTTTCCAGCTTCATTCGCTTCAATCTATTCTCGCTAAATGTCCTATTCGCCTTTCAAGATATTACACGGGAAATTGAATTTGTCGATTACGATAAATAATAATATTGTATCTAAACCTAGAGGCCCATATCTTCCATTATCCTAGGGGTAGGAAGACGAAGTGGTCTGGTGGGTGTGTTTAACGTGAAAAATGGAAACCCCTTGCTAGCGGCAGTCAGTCTAGCCCCATATTAACCCCCACATTATCTGCCAGTTCCCATATGCCCAAGAAAGGACTCTTAACTAGGACTTATTCTGCGAGGGATCAAGTGCCAGACAGTCCCGACTTCACACGTGCGAAAAATAAACTCCCGTTCTGGGATAAATATTTTATGCCACGTCACAATATATATATATATATATATATATACACACACATATATATACACAAATATATATATACATACATATATATATATACGCTTATATATATATATACACATATATATACACACACACACATATATATAAACATATATATACGTATACATATATACATATATACATACGTATATACATACATATATATTTATACGTACATACATACATATATATTTATCCTTACAAGGGATACAATATATGTTTTGCCGATGTATTTATCCTTACAAGGGATACAATAAATGAAAATATGTCACGTTGAGGGCTAGAGTGTACTAATTCGCGGATTGTTTTAGAAGGTAAAGAAGTAGTTTTGATATTAAGTTGTTTGTTATGCTGTGAGAGGAAGAATTGTCTGGCAAAGTTTTTACCTATGGGGGAACTAGTTTTATCAGATATTGAGTGGGCATTAGTTTGAGGTTGATTCTTACTGTGGATTTTGAGGGCTTTAGATTGAGCAAAATGTATAAAGGATTTGGGGTAGTGTAGGTTAAGGAAAGAGTTTTTAATGTGGATGAATTCATCATTTAAATATTTCGAGGAGCAAATACGTAGAGCTCTGAGGTAAAAACGTATGATGATTTCTCTTTTAGTATTGTTTTTGTGGTGTGAATAAAAGTGAATGTGTTTTTTTTTACAGGTGGGCTTACGGTAAACCTTGAATTCTAGTTTCTTGATATTCCTAATAAGTAAAATGTCTAGAAAAGGTAGGGTGCTGTTGTATTCAAGTTTATATGGGAAGTTTATAGAAGGTTCGAGGACATTGCTGGAGAAGCAGAGATGAACTCATAAGAGATGTACTCTTATGGATCCCCACACACGGCCGCGCAAAAGCAGGACGACCAGCACGAACGTACATTCAGCAGCTATGTGAGGATACAGGTTGTTGTCCTGAAGACCTACCTAGGGCGATGAACGATAGGGAGGAGTGGCGAAAGAGGGTCAGGGATATCCGTGCTGCCAGCACGATATGATGATGATGATGATGATATCGTCAATATATCTGAAGTAATGTGCAGGGTTGGGTATAATTTATTTAAAGGGGCCAGATTCTAAGAATTCTAGAAAAATGCATGCAAGAACTCCGCTAAGCGGAGACCGCATTGGTAAACCAAATGTTTGTATATAAAATATATTGTTATATTGGAAGTAGCAGAGTAAAGTGCATAAGGTGCAAATTTTAATAACTTTAGAGATAGGTAGATGAAGATGAACGAACGTCCAATGTAATGTTAGCTTTTAGTTGATCTGGCGTATATATTGATATATATTTATTTTAAATACCCTGTCCGGTTGCAAAAGCTGCTTGGTAGCGCCAGGAGTGGCAGTACCGCCTTCTGCTACCGAGACAGTGTTATCACCCTGATTGGCGGCTGATGAGGGCAGGGTATCGCACGTGCTTTCACATGTTGTATAATGAAGAAAAAATACATATGTATACATATATATATATGCATATATACTTATATACATATATGTATATATGTATACATATATACATATACATACATATACATATATACATATATATATACACATATACATATATACATAGATATATACACATACACATATATATATAAATAAATACATGCACATATATATATAAACAAATATATATATATATATATATATATATATATATACACACACAACCACATATATATATATACACACATATACACACATAGATACACACACACATATACATACATACATACATATATATATATACATATATATACATATATAAACATATTTATACATATATATACGTATATACATACATATATATATATATATACATATATATGCATATATATATGGATACATCCATATATATTTATACATACATATCTATACATACATACATACCTATATAAGTATATACATGCATATATACACATATATATATACATATATATACACACATATATACATATATATACACATATATATACATATATATATTCATATAAATATACACATATATACATGCATATATATATATATACACACATATATATATATAGATATTTACACATATATACATATATATATGCATACATATACATACACATATATATACACACACATACATATACATATATATATATATGCATATACATACATATATACACATATATATATATACATATATATATATATATATATATACATATATACATATACATATATATATATATACATACATATATATTTTTTCATACATCTATATATACATACATATATACAAATAAGTATATACATATATATATATATACAAATATATGTATATACTTATATATGCATATATATATACGCATATATATACATATATATATATATACATATGAATACACATACACACAAATATATATATGGACATATATATATGTATACATATATATACATGTATATATACATATTTAAATACATTTATATACATATAAAAATACAATTTTGGTGTATACTACTATGTGTCTTAAATGATTGGACAATTTACCAATAGGCCGACTATAATTGTTAAAAGAAAAGATTCACCGTTGGACCGTAAAATTCTATTTTAGTAAAAATGTAGAATTATAACACGTGTTAGTGCCAATTTTAGAAAACAGAGTAAGAAGAAGAAGAAAAAAGCTAACCAAAGTAGTAACTAACAATCTTCACCACCTCGTCCGTCAAATAGTTAAGGCATCATTTGTATATAAAAACTCGCATAATTAGAAAAAAACAATACTAGAGTGACCATTTGTTAAAAGAATCTAGGATTGAAAAGGACGTCCTAACGCAATGCCTAACCTGGTCCTGGAGGTATGAATCTCGAGGCTCAACGGCCAAGATCAGCCATCGAAAGATAACCATTACCCACACTCAAACCACAAATATAAACCACATCGCTCTTCGCGCGGGTAAAAAGTGGGCGAGTCTTGCTGAGGTTGGAGCCCTGGCCTCAGTGTTCGAAAAATCTACTACAGAGCACAAAAAAACAAAAAACAAAAACTACTAAAATGCAAACAAACAATACAAATACTGACATTCAACGTTAGCACCTTAAGTAGAATAGGTCAACTATCGGAGCTGATTGCATCGGCCGCAGAACATAACATAGACATAATATGCATACAAGAACACAGATAGAAGCACAGCAAGGATATCAAATATCAAGATACTGGCAATGGATGGACGCTAGCCACCGTATCAGCATGGAAAAACTCTGTCAATGCCACGGTAGGAGGTGTAGGAATACTTATAGGACCAAGAGCGTTAAAATCACTTTATAGCATACACAGAATACAACCTAGGATGATGGTAGCTATGTAACATACCCATGATACGGATATGTGAAACGTACATAGAATGTTCATAACATATATACATAGAACATAGGAATCCTGAAACACGAAAAACACGTAACGACTTCTTAGTTCAGGTACGAAACCTTTTATTACCTTTGAGTTAAAGGTTTCGACATAAGGAAGAGAGATGCACAATCTTTCTCTGATGACTTTTCCATCTGCCCCTCCCAACACATGTGGCACCCGCCACAAGGCCACTGCGTGCTAGCGAAAGTCACCCTTCTTCTTCGGACCGCAAGACTCAACTCTGACTTTTTTCAAAATCCCCAAAATTCTCCGTGCACGCTTCTGGTGCATGACGTCATTCACATCCCTGGTCACATCCCTGGTCACATCCTCTCTCTGGGATTTTTATTTTGACATCTGTGAACGACACAGCCTCCCCGCACGCGCGTCTACACCTGTGCTCAAGTTTGCACCCAACTAACACATGTGCTGAGATGAAAGGTTCTCAGCCAAACTAAACCCAAAGGCAAGATATATAAAACGAAATCCCTCGGCCATTATATTACAGCTACTTTTAATGGCAACCCTATAGCAACAATCATCTCCGGCTACAGCCCTACCAATGTTAGCAAAGAAACTGAACTCATCACCTCCTCTCTAGTGCGTAGCATTCCGAAACACATGCTAGTCATTGGAGAGACATGAATGCCCAAATCGGGAAAAACGCAAACAACAAATACGGCTTACACAACACGTCAAACAGGAATGGACAACATCTAACAGATTTCATGACTGAAAATAGATTAACATGCCTCAATACAAACTTTAAAAAAAAAGGAAGGAAAATTATGGACCTACACATACGCAAACAATACTGAAGCACAGATAGATCACGTCTTTATAAACAAGAAATGGAAAAATAGCGCAATGAATTGCGAGGCATACTCCTCTTTCGAGGATGTGTCCTCCGATCACCGAATTGTCACGGCAGAAATACGACTAAGCCTTCGAAAGAACGCCACACGGACAGCGACCACCAAACACTATGACTGGGCCCTTCTTAACAACAGGGATATTAGAGATAAATATGTGGTAGCATTGAGAAATAAATTCGATGCACTACAGGAGAAGACAGGAATACGTACCCCGAATGACGAATATGAGAATTTCGTCATACACAGCAGTGAAATACATACCAACAAAACTTAGAACTAAATCTAGAGTCCCATGGGAGGAATTAGCGGTTAGAGAAAAATGTGCAGACGTGAAAACGGCCTCCAAATGCAATAGGAAGAACCCAACGAAAACAAATGCCCTGAAACTAAAAAAGGCACAAAATGAATTAGCAAGCATATATCTAAAAGAACAGACAGAATGCATACAAAATCAGAAATCTATTTGATTTTGTATGCACTCTGTTTGTTCTTTTAGATATATGCTTGCTAATTCGCTATCCTAGATTGCCTATCTTCCACTGAGTCTCTAATCTTATCTCTCAGTGGAAGATAGGCAATCTAGGATAGCGTGGCAAACGATAAACGAAGTGAGTAGAAGGAAGAGCACAGACAAAGCTAAATTGAAAGTTGCAAACCAACAAGAAAGAATAAAACTGTGGAAACAGCATTTCGAGAATCTACTAGGAAACCCACCGAAAGTAACACATGAACCAATTACCAGAATTATTGGTAAGCAATTAGACATTAAACTAGGAAGGTTTACACTTGAAGAACTCGACTCAGTACTTAGAAATGTAAACAAACAAACGCAGCAAATTAATACCTTAAAATTCCCTAGCTGACGTGGTACGCTTTTTGGCTGAGGGGCGTGATAATAAGTCTTACGTAAAGTTGGACGGGTTTGATCCCAACTTCAAGCGTCGTACATGTCTAGCCACATTAAAGAGTTGTGATTCAACAAAACAGTGTGTCTGTGGATGACAATATCTATCTACATATATATACATATATATAAACATATATATACATATATATACTTATATATAAATATATATATATATATATATATATACTTATATATAAATATATATATATATATACTTATATATAAATATATATATATATATATACTTATATATAAATACATGTATACATATATATATATATACATGTATACATATAAATACATATATATATATAAATATATATATACATATATTGCATATGGCTCAGTAAGACACCTGCTTATTGAGAAAGCATTGGACTTCTTTTGGATCCCAGAAGATATTAGAAAACTTATATCAGGATACTATAAATGTACATATATGAGATTTTCTAATGCTAAATATTCCACAAATTGGCAGAAATTAAATATTGGCATAATGATGGGCTGTATTATCTCTCCATTAATTTTTGTTTTGGTAATGGAGATGTTACTACGCAGTACTAAAGATACCACTAGTGAGAAAACTGTCCCATCTATGAAGGCTTTTATGGATGACATGACGGTGATTTCAGTGATTTCGGTGAAATCACACAGGGAAAACTGCTGAAACGCCTACAGGAGCTTTTCAAGTGGGCAGTAATGAAGGTAAAACCTTCTAAAAGTCGTTGTCCATCCATAATCAAAGGAAAATGCCAAGAAATCAAATTCGCTATCAATAATAATGTAATCTCCAAAATACGCGAAAAAAGCGTAAAAAGCCTCGGTCGCTGCTATTCCCTTCCACTTACTGATCGTCACCAGTGGCAAGATCTTTTAAAACAATTAAAAGATGGATTACTCTCCATTGATACATGTGACCTCATTGCAAAAGATAAACTATGGTGTGTTTATTTTGGTTTAATTCCAAGATTAGCATGGCCCATGCAGATATATGAGGTATCGCTTTCGACAATTGAAAAAATGTAGAGTTTAATCAGTAAGTTCCTTAAGAAATTGTTGGCAGTTCCTAAATCCTTAACAAACGTGGCTTTATACAGTTCATCAACGAAACTGAAGCTATCAACAAAGTCACTTGTTAAGGAATTTAAATTAGGTAAAGCACGACTGTTCGAAATGTTGCGTGACTCTGTGGACCCACTGGTGAAAAGTGCACAACCTGCCATAATAACAGATCGAAAATGGAACGCGAAACATGCAGTGGAGACGGCAGAATATTCCCTCAAAATGAAAGAAGTAATCGGCTCTGTGGCAACTGGGAGAGCCGGATTTGGTCTTCACCCACAAAAGTGGTGGTCGAAAGAGACCACAAAGAATAAACGAAGAATGATTTCGGAAGAGATTCATGATTTTGAGGAAAGCAAACGTCTTGCCATAGCTGTGGCGCAACCCAAACAAGGTGCATGGACTAGGTGGGAAAACACTAAGGACAGGACTATCACATGGAGCGACATCAAGCAAATGGAGTCTAAACAATTAGGTTTCCTCATTAAGGCAGTTTACGACATATTACCTACACCAGTAAATTTAAAACTCTGGGGGTTAAGTACATCTAACCTTTGTAAAGCATGTGAGAAGCTTGCTAACCTCAAACACGTCCTAACTGGATGTCAGTATTTCCTAAGAAGCTACACGTGGAGACATAATGAAGTCTTAGGGATTATTGCTGAGATTGCAAAAATGTGTTGTGAAACTGCTAATGAAATTCCATCTATAAAGACAAATATACAATTTGTAAAAGAAGGAAACGTTTCGAAAACTCCACATAGACATAATAGGCACAAACCAACATTGCTTGATGGTTGCACAGACTGGAACGTTATTACTGACGTAGACCGACAACTCGCTTTTCCAACGGAAATAACATCAACTCGACAGCGTCCAGATCTCGTCATTTGGTCAGTTAATTAAAAAAAAAGTTATTGCAGAATTAACGATCCCTTTCGAGACCAACATCGACTGGGCGCATCAGCGGAAATTGGAAAAGTTCGAAGACCTACGTGAACAGTGTAATAAGAATGACTGGTCAACAGATATATTTCCTCTTGAGATTGGATGTCGAGGTTTTATTTCGAACGCAACCTCTACATTTTTTAATAAAATCGGACTTACACCAGCAAAGAAGAGGGAATATATAAAAAAGATCAAAAACAAGACTATAACTGCATCTGAACTGATAAGGCATTCATACAGATAAAACACCATCCAATAAAGTCTGGTAGTATTGTGAGATACTGCTGGGACGCCCTGGGTTAGTGGTAATGATGCTTCGGCCCCGAAACCATGTCTGAACCCAGGGTCATCATCTGATGAAGACTTTACTGGAAGCAAGACTGCTTCTTTGGCAGCAGTTTTTGTATATAATTTTTTTAAAATATATAAATACATATATGCATATATATATATACATATATATGCATACATATATACATATATATGCATACATATATATACATATATATAGAAATACATATATGCATATATATAAATACATATATGCATATATATAAATACATATATATGCATACATATATATACTTATATACATATACACATATATATACCTATATATACACATAAATATGGTGGAAATTTTGACGTTTCAATCGGAGCATATGATGGTGCAGAAATTTGTGAACTCGTCGGGTGTGTATTACTATATAACATTAATAAGATTATGGACCCTAATAACCATGGACTTTACAGAGACGACGGACTGATTATAGTGGATAAAAGTACACCGAAGAAGTGTGATGGGATTAGAAAAAAATTGTATAAGCTGTTTGAGGACTTTGGATTTAGGTTGGATGTAACAACAGATTTAAAAATAACTGATTATCTTGATATTACTTTAAATTTATATAGTGGAACAGTATCTCCATTTAGAAAAAGGAACCAGGATCTGCGTTATGTAAACAGGGGATCTAATCACCCAATACAGGTGTTTAAACATGTACCTAAAGGAATAGAGCATAGATTATCTAATAACTCCTCCAACAGGGAAATTTTTGAACGAACTAAGCAGGAATATGAGGAGGCTCTAAAAAATGACGGATATAGGGTCAATTTAGAATATAAGAATAGGGATAGAATTGGAACACAAGGTAGGAGAAATAGACCTGGAAAAATTTTATGGTTTAATCCCCCTTACAACATGGAAGTAATTAATAATTTGGAAAAGGAGTTCTTCAAGATATTAAAAAGAAACTTCCCGAGTGGGAGCCAATTACATAAGATATTTAATAAGAATTGTATTAAATTAAGTTACAGTTGCATGCCAAACATTAATGAAATAATAAATAGGAGTAATATAGCTAAATTAGGTACAAAGAAGCATAAGGTGATTGACAAATGCAACTGTAGGGATAAGGTTAGGTGTCTTCTCGAAGGCAAGTGTAAGCAGGAGTGTGTAGTGTATAAAGTAGAAGTATATAGTGATTCGAAGAATAAGAGAGATAAAAAGATATATTTTGGGTCGACCCAAGGGGATTTTAAAACTAGGTACTATAACCATAGAACAAGTTTCTCGCACGAGAGGTATAGGTATAGCACTGCTTTATCTAGTTATGTGTGGGAACTTAAGGAAAACAAGGAGTAGATCCGATAATGAAATGGGAAGTAAAAAAGAAATGCCGCAAATATAGGGCAGGTAATAGAACCTGTAATCTTTGTATGGAGGAAAAATTGGTAATAGCAAATTGTAAAAGCAAGAATATGATAAACAAAAGATCGAAGTGTTAAAAAGTTGTAAACACAAAAGGGCGTGGTTACTATATAATTAGGAATAGGTTATAGGTTGTTGTTTTTTTTTTAATGCAAATTCTAGGATAGGTGGGGGTTTTTGGTGAATAAAAGCAAAGCAATTTCTCCTTAGAATAGTCGAGGCGAAACTTCCTGATGATCCGTTAAGGTGAAACTTTAGTAGAAGATTTTCGACTAGCGATTTAAGTTAAATCTATAATTGGCTCCATTGTTTTATGTTGAGCACTTTAGTAATTGTAGCATTGCAGCATTCACGGAGGGTTTTTTGGTTTTCTTTTGGCCACTGACTAAGTACCCCTTGATTTTTTTCAAGGAGTCGGATGAGGTTGGTCTTTTCTTTCTTTTTTACCCCAAAAAACTTTTTTCTTTTTACTCTGGAAAGTGATTCGAGATATTTTTATCTCTTGTCCCTGGCCAGGGTTTTTTTGTTTTTTTCTGGTACCGTAAATATATATATACATATATATATATATATATATATATATATATATATATATATAAATATATACATATATATAAATATACATATATATATATATACACACACATATATATATATATATATAAATATACATATATATATATATATACATATATATATATATATATAAATATACATATATACATATATATAAATATACATATATATATATATATATACATATATATATATATATATATATACACATATATATATATACATATATATATATATATATATATACATATATATATATATACATATATATATATATACATATACATATATATATATATACATATATATATATATACATATACATATATATATACATATATATATATATATATACATACATATATATATATATATACATATATATATATACATACATATATATATATATATACATATATATATATATATATATATATATATATATATATATATATATATACATATATATATATATACATATATATATATATATATATATACATATATACATATATATATATATATATATACATATATATAAATATATATATATACATATATATAAATATATATATACATATATATACATATATATAAATATATATATACA